>JAZDUA010000552.1:472500-730000 GCA_038098605.1 Gryllus longicercus | reverse complement strand
CCCCTCTAGCCGCGCGGGCTAATTGTGTAGCGCCCTTCCACGCCGCGCGCGTATATTTAGAATTATTGTCGGCGGCGCGGGGTCGCGTTTCCGCCAGCGCGGCGCCGCTTTCGCCGCCGCCCACGCGAACAGACGCTCCGCTCCGCATCGCACAGCCCCTCTCCACCCCACCCTCCCCTCACCGCACCGCATCACTCCGCCCCGCCCCGCCCCTCCCCTCCCCGCATCACTTCGCCCCACGTCTCCCCGCCCTGCACCTCCCCGCTCTGCACCTCCCCGCTCTGCACCTCCCCGCCCCGCTCCGTTCCGCATCGCACCACCCCGCACCTCACCGCTCTTCATCGACGTTGATGTAGTTTCTTGATCTTGATTTCTAGGAATTACAATTGTTTTTATTTAAATACAATGTATATTTTAATCGCTAGGACAATCGTATTACAAAATGTTAAAATAATGGACATATTCAGCGTGTGGTTTTAGGGTAATACATTTTCTTGAAGCATTTGATGTTGCACTCTGGAAATGGAATATGAAACTGTGAAAATCCTACTTCTGAAGCTTTTCTCTATTCTAGTGATGTGCTTCGTTCTAGTGTGAAACGAACTCGCATATGAAACAATTATCTATTTTCCTACGGGTTAGTTACTTTTCAGCGTTTTGCAGCGACACCTCGACTAGCTTCCTGATACATCCAGGACTCCTTACTCCGACATCCCGCCATTAGAATATGTCGTCGAACACGACACTCCGACACCCGTCGCTCAAGTTCCAAAAAGATCATTAGTTTTGAGGAATGACAGAAAATCCTAGTTGGTGCTTAACTAGTTATTAATTTCTAAGTATACGATTAGTTTTAATGTTCTCCTGGTATTACTCTGAGTAGTGTGTGTTCTCCTGTGTAAGGTCGAGTGTCATTCGCAGCAGTTTGCTTGTAATTTATGCCCCCTGTTGCTCACGAGTGTCTCGTTGCGTGCGTTGCAGGCTATCCGGGGGCGGCGCGGGAGGCGGCGGCGGCGGCGGCAGCGGCGGCGGCAGCGGCGGCGCGGGCGGCGGCGGCGGGGCGGCGGGCGGCGGCGCGGGGGCGGCCCTGCCCGACCTGACGCTGCTGTCGCGGCGCGCGGGCCTGCCCCCGGGCGTGGGCCCGCCCCCGCCTCCGCCCCCGCCCGACCTGCACCCCGCCTACCGCCTCAACCCGTACATGGAGCACCTCTACTCGTCGCTGCAGCACGCCAGCCCCACCGCCTCCATCCACGGTGAGTTGTCCCAGCGACACGCGGGGCTGGGCTCTGGTGAGTCCAGAGTGGACACTTTCTGAAAAAAAAAATGGAAAACCGAGAAAAAAAACACTTTCATTGCTCTGGAATTTCATTGCTCTGGATAAGTCTGGGGAGAATCAGGAAATTTGTGAAGAATCGTTAGAATTCTGGGATAATTTTGAGACTTTGTTATATAACTAGATTTTATTCTTTAAAATCATTAGTTCAGCAATCAATAGTGACTCAATTTTTAATTGTATTTTTTTAAATTTGTAATTTATAACGGTGAAATGAGACCTTACTAAATATAATCAGGCTGGCTTTAATATTTTCAAATAACACGAAATACTCCACAAATCTTATCAGCGAAAAAAGATTGCACCGGTCGCCTGAAAAAGTCAGGAAATTAGTGGCCAGCCTGTAATCGTACACCACATGTTCATTAATATTGATTGATTGCGGCCACTTCAACTGCTATGGTCAATAGTCTCGTTAGTGTGGTGCATGTTTTAAACCGGTAGATGGTAGTGTTTCTCCACTGCTCGATGGTAAGATTCGGGGCCGTCCGAAGCATCGTCTTTCTAGGGATTTCCCCATCCAGATGTCCCCCCAGCGGCGTATCGCCACAGACTGTACAAGCTGCAAGCTCCCAACTGGTTTCCGAACATGTTTGGTAGTCAGGGGCGGGCGAATTCAGTCGATTAGTTAAGAGAGGCCATCATAGATTTTTGTTAAATAAACTTATATCTACAGTACATAAATAATATACAATATAATAAGAAATGATACCATACAATATTATTGTTTAAATAATTACATAATTCGAACACAAGTAAATATTCAAATCAGTTTTGCTAAATTAAGGGAAGGAAAACGAAAACTCGTGGCCTTTTGGGAGGAGGGGCATGGCCCCCATACCCCCCTCTGGTTCCGCCAGAGTGTAGTGGGTGTGACTGTGTGTGTGTAAATAAAGGGGAGGAAAGGACCAAGAAGAGGAAGGAAACATCGCGCGCGGTCCGTGGCCCGTTTGTTAGGGTACAGCTCCGGTGTTCGCCTGGTATTGATCGGAGAAACCACGGAAAATTAATTATCGCCAAAATTAAGACAATCCTACTAACATACTCGCCATATTGATTTCCACATTTTTGCGAAAGAATTGGGATGTTGGTGTAACAAATGACGCTGTGATACGACAATGTGTTCTTAACTCTGTTGCGAGGGTCGTAGGATTGAACCTTTTCTTAAACACAGTGCCCGATGTGCCATATGACTATCTGGAGCCACGCTTTTCATATAATGGAGGCCGAACTGGTGGCTTTTACTGGTTATCACTATTCTTAATAGGCCCCAAAGTAGGGCACCAAGGAATCTCGCTTTATCCTGATCCCCCGTTGGCTCCTTAAAAATCCAACCCCAAATGCTCACCTTAAGAGCATAAACTCAAAACTTGAGTCATGCCGCTTCCCCAACACAAATCCTAACAGCTCTGTGGACTGCTACCTAAATGATTCAACGCAGGGCTGTACCCCCCCCCCCCCCCCGCCCCTACTCAATTTCTCCTCAGTAGGGTTCCTCTTCTCTTTACCCGCATGCAGCTGTGTTCTCGATAACGTCTTTTCTAATGTGCTTCCCTACAAACTTTTGCTGTTGGCTTCATGATATTTGGATATTTCGGCAAATAATGAGACAAGTAGTGTCATTCAAGGATAGCGGAAGTACACATCGTGGCAGCTGCACAAGTCTTCATCCATCAAACAATGCGAGCTACGGTCCAGCGTGTATGAAACTAAGTAAACTAAATAAAAACAGATAGCGTAAAGATGCCCATGTGAAGAAATGACTTCTCTAAGAGCAATCCGCTCATTTGAAGTTGATGATCAGAATTTCCTATCGGAATTTATTCTGTGAACTTCATATTGAAGCGCGAGAAGCCGAGTCGTGTTTATTTCATTCTTATCGAACCTGTCGCATTCGAAACTCGTGTAACCAGTTGAACGTACAATCGATTGCTTAGTCAGCGCGTGCGTTATAAAGCGGCGCAGCGGCCTCCGCAGGGCTCCATGCCGCCTCCGCCTCCGCCGCCGGTGAGTGGCCTGCACGCCCGGCCCCTCCCACGCGGGCCCATACGCGCGGCAATAACGGAAACCTGCTCGCGGCGTCGGGAGGCAGTAAAGTAAGATGTGCCAGACATAATCCGGAGACCATCGTGACTCGAACTCCCCTCCGGAATAGCTGAGCGCCTGCACGGCTCTCTCTCTCTCTCTCTCTCTCTCTCTCTCTCTCTCTCTCTCTGTGTCTCTCTCTTGCTCTCTCTCTCACTCCTCTCTCTCCTCTCTCCTCTCTCTCTCTCTCTCTCTCTCTCTCTCTCTCTCTCTCTCTCTCTCTCTCTCTCTCTCTCTCATTTGAGGGATCAGGGAACCCTGGATCCGGGCAGGCTGCGGGTCCGAGCTGGTGTCCGCGTCCTCGGCGGGCCCAAATCACGGATCGGCTTATATGGCTGTCGTGTTAGGATGTTGTGGGGCGAAATTGTATGAAGTTCTACAAGTCCCTTTCTTTCATCGGTAAATACGAAAGTCTTAAAGAAATCATTGTTGAACCGATTCAGCGTGTTGTCAACAATTTTGCAACACTGCGTGAATGGATATCGCAAAACTTGATATCAGCTTGTTCTTCAGCTCTAGAACTAAGGCATTGTGCTTACAAATGTACGCAAGAATCTCGTGTACATCAAGAATATGGATAGGAAGTTAAATATCCACACGTTATTCTATTGAAAGAGAAAAACAACAAGAAATGTGAGGTATAATCCGAAGACTGAAGTATCTCGTATCCCTCCGGGATAACGTACAGATTTTGCCAGTACCTCACCTTTGAGATAACAGAAAAACCTGTATTCCACAGGTTCCAGGTCCAGACTGCTTTAAAGGAAGCTTCTTGAATCTCTAGCATGCGTAAAGATACCGCTTTGATGACTGTCGTGTTAGAATGTTTATGAAGCACGTAAAACAACATTGTTCGAAGTTTTAACGTTTTCCAAAGATGTAAGTTAGCACTACATAAATGGCGCGTGAGACAATTCCGGATGTCTACAATTATACAGTATTTGTACGTGGACATTGTAAAACACTTCGCGTGTTTTATCCGTCTGCAACGGCGAGTAACATCGTAGTGTTTTTTCAACTGGATATAAGGATATTTAACAAAGTTTATGAGCAGTTTGCATGTAGGTCAATATACTAACTTGCTTCAGACCCTACTGCAATTATATTGGTAGAATATCCAATTTATTGTCGTGCCACAACATTGGTTAACAAATGCCATCCCTTAAGCAAATATCTGCCATTTACTCATTTAAATCTGTTTGTCCAAAGAGGTCCTTTGGATACTTTGTCTCATATTGATAAAATGTTAAAACAGTACAGCAGATTAAAAAAAGCATGTATTTACATTAATACATTATTGAAATATTTTTATCTGTACCAGTAATATGATAGTAAATGTGATAGCAGTTGTGTGCACGATGGATGCAGTAAAGATAGTTACCAAAGTAAAGAGCCCCAACATTCTTCCTGAACACATTACACAGCCTAAATTAATTTCATTGCGATAAAATTGTGAATCAGCCACAGTTTCCCCTTTCCTGAACGCGTGAAATTCATTTGCATTTAAAAGTGCGATAAAAAGAAATTGCCCACTTCGCTTCTCCGAGTGTTATTCGTTCTGTTTCTGAACTGAGGACGTGACAGTTTCGCGAGGCCCTCTGGCCCGCTTTGTCTAGTGCGAGGAGGCACTGCAGCCCCCATAGCCGAGAGCATGACTCACAGTTTTACGAGCCACTTCTCTTGTGCCCACTTGGCTTGGCTCCGCCGTAAACGATAGATACGGCGCGCGCTGCGCTGATTTTTTTTAACGCGTGGGTCTCCACGGAATCAATTAGGGAATAATCTGTTTGCGTTCTGGGGGAAAGAATGCATTTAATCCTACTTCTTTTGCATATCGCGATGAATTATTGTTATTATTATTATTTACTATTATTATTATTAATTATTAATTAATTATTTACCATTATTATTTATTATTTATTTATTATTATTATTAATTATTTATTATTATTATTATTATTATTATTATTCGCGTATATGCTATTACTGGCCCCGCTACACGATTGAGGTGTGTAATTTTCCCAGGATGAGCTTTTCAGCTGTATCCCTCAGTACGACGAGCTTGTCACGCCTTGAAGTGTGAAATAAGGGATGGTAGGATGATGATGGGGGTGAAGCAACAATCACAAATACGACCGTGTCTACGCAGGACTCGAATCTACAGCATCCTCGCCGCAGACGGCGGTTGCCGCAACCGTCTGCACCACCGGACGGCTTTTAATTATTATTATTATTATTATTATTATTATTATTATTATTATTATTATTATTATTATTATTATTATTATTATTATTATTATTTAATGGTTCAATTTTGTGCCAGGATATGCAACTGAATGCCAAGCGTGTTCTCTCAAAGTGCAATCAAAAAGTACGATAAAGCTAGGATGTCATTCTACTAACTCAAGTGTTCGGCACTTGTCAAGCGAAATCGCGAACCAAAACATAATACTAAAAAAAAGGGGAACTAAATACGGCATGGGCTCCCCGCCGTCGAGATACTACTGCGACTTTTGCGGAGTATTGTCTCTAGAAACTACGGTTAAAATCGATAGGAGCCAATCTTTAATCTTATTTACCAAACTCAGGGTTATTTGTGTCTTATACAGAACCTCGTATTTGCAAGAGGATATGCGACATCAATTGCCAACCCAGCTCCCCATGTAAGCCCACAACACTGCACTCATAATCCCCTCATGTTTTCTGTTGTCCAGTGTGACGTGACGTAACGAGACGAGGAGGCACTTACTTGTTGGACTTCTAACAAGCGGTGGTGTTTAAAAGCGGTCATTGGCCGAGAGAAGGGGGGCGGGGCACAGGCGGGGGCGGACGCATAGGCGAAGGTGGAGGTGGTGGCAGGGGCGGAAGAGGGGGCAGAGGCGACGGCGGGATGGAGGCGGAGGCACGGCCGGGCCCGGAGTCCGGCACAGTGTCGCGTGCGTGTGACGGTGGACGTAACGAGTGGGGCCACTGTGGGGGTGGGGGTGGGGGTGGAATGCGGCCGTTTCACTTCCTTGTGACTACGCGCCATTCCGTCCACGTCGGCGAAGGCTCATGAAACAGCAGGGAGAGGGACTCGGGAAACCGTAGGCCTTTAAGGTGACACATTCGCCATTAGCCGAGCAGCGAGCTACTGCCTGCCCCATCGCGAACACCTGATTGTAAAGCGAATTCCTTTGATGTGTGCAAAGACCGACACGTGTATGGATAGGGCGACCATCGAATGTTCGCCAGTCGGCAAATAACAATCGATTCGTCCACACTACTCGGGATTCGCGAGCGGTTGCTCCGCTACTCGCCGAATGACAAATGTGTGGGGTAAAAAGGAAGCGTGGAAATCTGATCATGTAGTTGTGAGGGAGAGTTACAACGAAATACAACGAAAAAATGTTAACAATAATAATAAAACGTATTGAGACGTGACTGGAACAACGAAAAATATCGTATTTTTAGTGTTGAAATGTTTGAATTTATTTATTTAAAATGCTGCAATAGAAATACATACTCAAATATTTTTTATATTTCTCTCGATTAATTTCTGCGTGGGGGGGGGGGGCATAACAGTAAGGGTATCATCTATAACAGTATTTTTTACTTTAAAATGCAATAAGTTCGGAAATTTGAAAATAAGACATTCATCCTTATTTCTGCAATGTATTCAATTTTAAAGTTGAAGTAACATAAAATATGTTTCGAAAGGGTTTTTAAGAAATAAACAAATTAAAAATAAATATATTTATGACTTGCAATATCATCGAGCCCATATATCTTTCTGTCGTATACTTTTATTACTAGATTTCTGTTGCTTAAATTTGTCCATGGGGATTTTACCTCTTCCTCCCTTGTTTCATAAATCAGGCAGAAAAATACACACTTTTTTCACCTTTTTTCACATTGTATTGTACAGATGTTGCGTAGAAAATGAGTGAAAATAATTCTGATTTCGATTTCTGAATGACGTTTTTATTGTAACTATTATATCACCTTATCTGTATTTTGTTTCCGTGCCTATTAAGTGGTTGGATGATCTCCAATCTGCTTCTTCACAAAAAGAAATTTAAATCTCTTTCATTTTCTTCAATTTGTAGTATGGTTTTTTTCCATTTTTTTTCTCTCGCAAAGACGGTATTATGGTTTTCCTTCTTTTTCACGATCAAGTTCAACCTTTCCGCTCGTCCCTGATGCACATTCCTCAACCCGTCCCGGAAACGTCTCCCCCCCCTTCACCCCCAAGCAGGACCTGCCTCTACCGGAAGCGGCGCCCGCAGCGTGCACCGGAAGTTGCGGCTCGCTTTGCCGGCTCACGCCCTCGCCCCGCGCCCCTCGCCCCGCGCCCCGCGCCCCGCGCCCGGGTCGCCCCCGCATATCGTCTTCCTCGCGTAGCTCCCCCCTCCCTTCCTGCACGTGTCGTGCCCTGCGCGTCGCACCGGCCCTTGGGGTAACAAGCTCAATGGAGAGGGCGAGGGAGGCGGGACAAGCAGCTGACCGCGGCGATTAGGAAGTACGTTGGTATTGTTTTGGTGCCCTTTGATCGGCCGCGTGGACTTCCGGGCCAGGTCTGTGATTTTTTCGAGGTACCGGTTTATACTTTTTCAGTACGAGTAGTAGAGTTCCATTCAGAATGAAATGTAAATGTAACGTCGATGCGAACTGTTTTGCGGTGGAACTATTGGTATTGGTGAACGTATACAATTCGTCGGTCGCTTTCAGTCATTGTCATGGATCAACGGTCACTGTGCCTTTTCTATGGAAGTCTTTACAAAAATAATATGAATTTTCTACGTATAGTAGCGTTTCTTTTCTTTTTATGGGGATATGCATGTAATTATTAGCTAGAATTCTATGTGAGAGCTGCGTATTCAGCACATAGCAAATTTAATTCTCTATTTATTACTTGCGTATTAGTAACATAATCAGAATCAGAGGAACGAAGAGATTGACACAATCGATATAGAGTGTTGCGGAACACGGAAGTAGCAGATTTGAAAAGAGTGAAAGGGTAGTAAACAAGATCGTAAACAAGTTGTAAGAAACTCGTAAACAAGACTGCTGAATTCACAATTTACATTCAAATCTGCGTTTTAAAGGTTTTGGCAATGCAATCTGTTTACATGAAAATGTTGTAACCTCCACTTCAAATTCAAACCAAAAGAAAAATCTAAAAGAATTGAATAGTGTTGACGAAGCTTCGTGACTATATGTACTTTACATTCTCATTTAAAGGCTCAGACAAGAATACTATCACAGGAAATACAATAGCTTTACAGCTGTGAATAGATGCCTAACTTTCCACTGTGGGAGTTTGTATCAGAATAATTGAAGAAGTACACGCGAAATGTTCCTTATTCTTAATAGATTGTTACCGCAACAGTCATTAGGTAATACATTATAATTATTATTGTTGAAACAAATTCTGGAGTGTTTCAAAAATAAACTTTGTTTCTAATGAAGTGAGAGTATGTAGCCTATATTACAGGTCGTATTTAGACCACTACAGACGCGGAATACTAATGAAGGTCGGCAATATATCGCGTAAAAGCGAGGGGAGTGCGTTCGTTGGTGGGTCGTGCAATTGTGGTAACGGATTCTTCCTCTTTATCCACATAAACGACGCGATCGCGAGTCGCGGGCGAGTTCGCCTCGTGGAGCCCGGCATACCACACAGCGCGCCTCGCGAGCGACGAGGTCAGCGGTGGCGAGGCGGGGGCGAGGCGGGGACGAGGCGGGGGCGAGGCGGGGCGAGGCGGGGGCGAGGCGGGGGCGAGGCGGGGCCGAGGCGGGGGCGAGGCGGGGGCGAGGCGGGGCGAGGCGGGGGCCGAGGCGGGGGCGAGGCGGGGGCGAGGGGGGGCTGAGGCGGGGGCGAGGCGGGGGCGAGGGGGGCCGAGGCGGGGGCGAGGCGGGGCCCGAGGCGGGGGCGAGGCGGGGACCGAGGCGGGGGCGAGGCGGGGGCGAGGCGGGGGCCGAGGCGGGGCCCGAGCTGGAGGCCACGCGACCATCAGCAGGGTCGGTCTGCGCCAAGTGGATTCGAGGTGGGATTGAAGTGGGTGCGGAGGAGGTGCGCAGTGATTGCGGGGTGTTAGGTGCTGGACGAGGGTGCGGGGGGGGGGGTAGATGCGGAACGAGCGTGGAGGAAAGGGCACAGTATCTGAGGCGGGGAGTGAGTTGGGTCTGAAGCGAGATCTGCGGCGAGGGCGTGGGAGGGGCGGAGAGAGAACGAGCTGAGGGCGGGGTGGTGGCGGTAGCGGCGCGTGGCGGGTGCAGGAGGAGAACGCTTGGAGGGTGCAGGGGCGGGATGGAAGCGGCCCATGCGCGGGGCGGAGACGAGGGAGGGGCGATGGTAAAATCTCGAGCGCGAGGTGGAGGATGAGGGCAGGATGGAAGAGGTTCCGACGCGAGGCTAGTACGTGATGTGGGCGGAGGTGGAAGTGAAAGCGGAGGCAGGCGCGGGGCGGGGGCGGGGACGGGATTGGGTAAATGGCGGAGGTGGGTCGAGGGTAGGGTGGACGCGTGGAGGAGGCGGGAGCGGGCGGCGCCAAGGCGCAGGCGTGTGGCCGAGGCGGGAGCGAGATGAGGGCGGGGTGGAAGCGGCGCCAGCCCTGGCGGAGGCGGGAGCGGGAGTGGAGGCGGAGGCGGCGGCCGCCCCAGCGCAACCCGAGCGTCTTTCAATCTTGGCGGCGCCCTCGGTGCGCGCTTATCGGGCAGGCGCGCGCCCGATCGCGATGCTCCTCGACCTCGGCTCGCTCGCCGGCCCCGCACTTGGCCGCGGTGCAGGTGGGGGTCTCCGTTCAGCAAGCCCCGGCCAATCCCCACCGATGCCGTCGCGCGGTAGCACGGCTGTTAGCCCGACATTCGCGTGAAGATCTCGCAGGCGCGACAGCATGTCGACCCGACATTTCGGTTGACCAGACATCGCGCCAATCTCGTTCCATGCCCTCCGGTCACACAGCGTCTCTCTCGTCGTCCTTACTACGTCAACCAACACTTCATTTGATACCTTTTTTGTTATTTAAGGTCGCATCAACTTCTAGGTCATTAGCGACCACTTTTGCGTGTAACGGTGTGTAACTATGAGGATGATATAATATGATGATGATGGGGGTAAAAGGACAAACACAGTATAACCATGCCCGAGGAGGGACTCGAACCCGGGATCCTTCGGTCCATCGGCACATTCTTCGATCTCGACCATCCGGACTGGCATTTGATACCTTCCTGTATCCGATTCCACCCAACACCAATAACAACAATTCCTACCAAAACAACAACAACAAAAAAAACACAACATTCCAACCCCGACGCCTCCATACCGCCCCACACACTTCCTGGATGGGCACAAGGATACGAAGCTTCCAATGTTCTTATTATATTTCCTCCTCATCACTTCCTACACTTCCTTAGGCGTCCGCTACCAAGGTTGCACTCCGGTTGCTACCACCTCGTGTCCGATAGTGACTTCCGTTCTACTCCACCGGCCCAGCGCATCCCATCGCCCACACTTCTCCCACTGCCACGCAACCTCCAACCCTGCTACTTCCACCCACCTCCCGTTTCTCATCCTCCCCACCAACACAGCCCGGCTGGACCACGCATCTGTCGAGCGGGCGGGGCCAGGGAGAAAGTGATGTTGCCGCCGCCGCCATCCAGACTGCTGCTGCTGCTACCGGCGCTGTGGTGCAACCGACGCTGCTGCTGTTACACGCCTGCTGCTCTTCCGTCCGTGCTACTGTCCTAGCTGTCACCGTTACTTCCTACGCCCGTGCAAGCACCATCTATCATTGTCGCCCACATCTGGGCCATCACCTCTTCAAGAATTTTTATTATCGGCTAACTTTTATCGATTTTTCGTAATGCGTAACATTTGGTTCCATGTTCATATTTGAGGAAATTAATTTTTTGGAAAGCTTTGCTTAAATATGGAATGCTTGTTATAATAATAGTAATAATAATAATAATTAAATTTAGGGGTTGGAGTTACAAGATGAGATACACTTCGACCAACAACGATATATTAATATTTACGTATAGCAGGAGGATAGCCGTGACTGGAGTGGCATAACTTGTTTCTGCCCCAAGCTCTTCAAATAAATAAATAAATAAATAAATAAATAAATAAATAAATAAATAAATAAATAAATAAATAAATAAATAAATAAATAAGACTTGAATATAGGAGATGATCTATTCTACGAGTCACGAAGCTTGTTGTTCTCTTCTACGTATCTCGTAGCTTTGTTGTAATTGTCACTATTACGCGAAATATCTCAACAGAAAGTAAATATGTTTTGCGCCGTTAATGGTACCATGGAACTGCGTGTTCATCAGCAATACACTACCATCGTCTTCAAGGGTGTAATTACTACCGTCAGCGGCAGTCATTATCGCTTCGCTCCAATGATACCTTCTCTTGAAAGTTCATTGTCTTGTGCTTTAAGAAACCTCTCGTTCTAAACACTGAAAGCACATGTTCTTCATATGAATGTACCGCCTTTGTTTGTTTCGCTTTTTGACATTCCCGCCATTGATGTCGCAAATGGCGCCGTTGCCACCATCGCTACCATTAGCTAGGCAGTCGCACTCATTCCTTCCGGCGCCATCTCCACTGCCTTCAAAAAAGTCGCTCACTCTATTAATTCACAGCCATCGTCAGAACAAGAATATGCGCCACCGTCTTATAAATAGCGCATACCCAACACTGCTATCATCGCCATTACCTCCTTCACTCTACTTACATTGCTTCAGTCATTGTTTGCATCGTTCCCTCCATCCACGTCTCTTTCACTCCCTTCTTCACTGCCTCTTCAGGTGTCAGCCACCGCCTCCGCCACCATCTCCGCACTCACATCCATCATCACCTCCTCTTCCTCCTCCGCGGCCTCATTCGCTGCCTTCATTACCGCCTTCGGCGCCGTCTTTTTCGCCGTCACCGTCTTCATCACGGCCCACATGATGCGATGCTGCCTGCGTCGCCTCTCCCTCCCCCGCCGCCGTCGCCATCTGCGCCGTCGCGCCCACCTCCGCCCGCGCCTGTTTATTTTGGTGCTCCGTGGAGGAGGCCGCCGCCGCCGCCGCCTCCGCGCCGGGAAACAGATGAGAGTCGCGCCGCGCCGCGCCCGAGCCGAAATTGAATCTCAGTTGCCCGTGGCGGCGGCGCGGCGCGGCTCGTCCCGCGCACAGCACAGCGTCGCTCTCTCGCGCGCGCGGGCGCATGTTCGCGGCGCGGCTAGTAGCGCAAGTGGACTGGAAAATGACTCTATCTCGCCGGCTCATCAACACACTGTCGGGATAATGAAGGGTTTGTTTTAAAATTCCCCTCTCGGCCGCCCCGCGCCCCCTCCCGTCCCGCGCGCCGCCGACCAAAATAATAATTAAAATGTCTGGGCTGCGCGCGCGCCCGCCCGCCCGCCCGCCTGCCCGCGAGACGACGCCATCTGGCGGGCCCGCGCCCAAGCGAGCGTGGTGGCTGCGCGCGCGCAGGCGAGCGCAGGCCCGCCGGCCGGCCGGCCCCCGCGCGCAGCCTCCGACGACCCCCGCGATCCCCTCCCCGCCCCCCCCCCCCCCCGGCTCCCGCCATCCCGGCCACCGCCCCGCCGGGCCCGCCTTTTTTCGGACCTGGGCGCGCGTTTTTTTGGTCCTGTTCCCCGAGATCCGTGACGCTGCAACTCGGGCTGGAATGCGGGGGGCTGGAGGGGGGAGGGAGGGGCGGGGGTGCCCGCCCACCACCCACCGCCCGCCGCCCACCGGGGGCTTGAATGAGGCCGCTTCACCGCCGCCGCCGCTGCCCGGGGCCAATCAGACCTAATGGCAGGCTGCATCAATGCCCGTTATTAAACTGGGATCACCGTTCGCGGCAAACGACCACGTTGTGAAAAGATCATTGCTTAATCCAATGATCAAACACAACTTTTGTGCGCGGACGCGGCGCGGCGGCGGGTACGGCGGGGGCGGCGGCGGCGGCGGCGGCGGCGCGGGGCGGCGGGGCAGGATGACTATTGAGTTATTTTCGATTACCCGCTCTCCCGCCGGTCCGTGCTCGGGGCCGGCTCCTCGGCGTGGCGGACGAGGCAGGCGGGCCGGCCGGCCCCTCGCCCCGCCACGCCCCGCGCCGCGCCGCCCGGCCCGGCTCGGCCCGCGCGCCGCCGCCCAGAATAGAGTCGTTGCGAGAACCGCCGCCACCGCCGCCGCCGCCGCCAGAGCGCTCTATCCGCGAAGACGCGAACTCGCGCCCTGCGGAGCGCCGCGTGGACGGTGTAGGTTGTGCGTGGGCGGTTCGAGTAGGATCGAGATGTTCAAAACTTGGAGGGGGTTGACATTTGACCAGGACAGCCAACCGAAAAGATTCGCGACTAAGTAAAAAAGAATACCTTAGACATTGTGAAATAGTTGTGAAGGAAGTTCGTTAATTTCATTAAGTGGTGCACCGACAGGTTATAAATTTCACTTCATGACTGTTGTCACCCACCTACTATTCACAATACTGTGCTACTGTGTTTTATGTTCGGGGGACGTATAGAGGACACGTGGGGAAAACAATCCGTGGAATAAAGGCCAAATATGTGTTCATATGAGAAACCTGTGGCGTTAAAAAGGGATGGAAATGTTTCTATGGTCATCCAAGTAGAACTGTTTAATGAAACCTCCATTTCAATTCAATGTCGCCGACTGACAATAAGTACTTTTCAACTATCTTCTTCGAAATTTATTAGCAATTATTTCCTTCGGCAGGTTTTGTGCTGAAATTTCACGAAAGCTTCATTTCGTCGGTTTTATCTGAGAAGTACTGATGTAATGTGGCGTGCGTTCATTGCAGACCAGGGCAGTATGGATGGCGGGGGTGATAATGGGTCTGCTGATCCTGTGCAGTGCGCGTCCACCTGTGAATGGAGAGGCCAGATCGGTCCGATTAGGAGAATGAAATGGAGGCGTCAGCCTGGAGCAGGTGGGCGGGTCGCGAATGAATGGGAAGAGAAATAGCGTGCGAGGCGTGGAAAGAGAGAGAGAGAGAGAGCGAGAGAGAGCGAGAGAGAGAGCGAGAGAGAGAGCGAGAGAGAGAGCGAGAGAGAGAGCGAGAGAGAGAGAGCGAGAGAGAGAGCGAGAGAGAGAGCGAGAGAGAGAGAGAGAGAGAAAGAACTGATGACGCGATGTGGATGGACTGAGAGATCGTCGACGGGAGTGGGGTAGACTGAAAGGTAGAGGACACAATGGAGTGGAATTGGGCGACACAGTGTAAGTTGGGACTGCGAATCGGCGTCAGTGCTGCCAGGCTGACTGGCGAAGTAAATGAGCTGTGGGTGACAGGAAAGGAGCAAATACAGTGTGTGATGGCACATAACACGTAAAGACTTGGACAAAAGGTATCTTATTAATTAATTATATCGGGAAATTTTGGTTATTTAAAGTAGAATTTAGCCATTTCTGCGGGAATGCAGTACAGATAGTGTATATTACTAAAAGAAATTATAGTTTTTAGGCAACGTACGAACAATCTGCAGTGTTCCTTTTTTTCTGGGCTTACTGGTTGAATATGCTGCATCTGACTAAATGTTTACGAAATTTTGCCCAGGGTCAATACTGACTAGTTTGTATTGCAACGAGATGGGTATCGACTTTGAAAATTTATGTTTTTGTAGCGATAATTTTACCCCTTTTCTTCCAACAATGCTACATTAGCATTTAGAAACACCCGTTCCAAACACTCTTTACCGGGGTAGTTTGATAAAAATTTGCAGATGTAATGCAAAGTATTACGAAAAATAAGGTTCAGTTCGACGGACAACTCTCCGGGTATGAACACGACACCAATAGTTGCGGGACTTCCAAGATTTACAGTTCGAATACGAAATAAGTTACTTGTACACTGAAAGCAAGGTTTTGTCTTTATTATAGAACAAAAAACCGTTATTTGATCTTCGGCCGAAATGTGAATGTTTTTGGACTCTGCTATTTACCAATCTTGGGTCCACCACGCTCCAGCTTGATACGTAAAGACATCGCCTCCAAACCTTCACATAATGGTCTCACTACGTAAGCTATTATTGTTTCGTCTACTACAAATTTAATTTGTTGCCTCACACAGGTAGAACAATAACTCCAGGGCTGAAATCGCGAGAGGTGACTCCGGGCATCAACTGATGTCACTGCAGTCCCTCTAGCCGGGAGGTGCTAGATTCGAGTCCCGACGGTGGCAGGATTTTCGACACTAGCTAAGTCGAGTTCAATCCTATCTGAAGGAGAATTCTCACGACTGGCTGCTTTGATTGGTAGTATTCCGTGGTTTCTCTGGTCAATACTCAATCAATTCCGGAGCAGTATCCTAACAAATGGGCCCCGGACCGCGCGCGTTCTTTCCTTCCGCTTCCTAGTCCTATCCTCACCCCTTCCACACACACACTGCACTGCATTAACACACATTCTGGGAGACCGGTCGGGAGCGCAGAGCTTGTCACGGCTGTGCCCCGCTGGAGGGAGATACCTGGTTGGGGGAAACCCTGCTAGCCGACGGTAGGTCGGGCCGGATCTCGCTATCCAGCAGCGGAAGATAATGCGTAATGGGACTAATGACCATAGCAGTTGACGCGCCATAAATCACTAATCAATCAATGAATCCAGGGCTGAAAATGTGATAGAATGTTGCATATAATGTAATATTAAGTGTAATAATGTGTAACGTAAGTTAGCGTGTGTCTAATGTGTAACGTAGTACGTTAGTGTCCACCGTAGGCCAGTGTGTTACGTAAGCTAGAGAGTAACGTAAGTGATTGTGTGAGTGCCCGACGTAGGCCAGCGTGTAACGCAGCCCTTGCGTGTCGCAGGGTTGGGCCTGCCGCCCGAGTACCTGGCGTCGCGCGCGCTGTCCGACCTGGGCGCGGGGCCCGTGGCGTCGTCGGCCGGCAGCGCCGAGTTCGCCGCCGTGTTCGCGCTGGACGCCGCCGCGGCCGCCGCCGCCGCCGCGCACGCGTCCGCCACCGCGGGGTCGCGCGGGCTGGCGTCTCCGCGCGGCGCCGGCGGCAGCGTGCGCCAGAGCCGCAAGCGGGCGCTCTCCTCGTCGCCCTACTCCGACTCCTTCGACATCAACTCCATGATCCGCTTCTCGCCCAACTCGCTGGCGAGCATCGTGAACGGGTCGCGCTCGTCGTCGGCCGCCAGCGGCTCGTACGGCCACCTGTCGGCCGGCGCGCTCAGCCCCGCGCTGGGCGTGGGCGTGGGCGTGGGCGTGCACCCGGGCGTGGCGCCGCACCTGCAGGCCCACCTGCAGGCGCACCTGCTGCGCTCGTCGGGCCTGCTGCCGCCGCCGCCCCCGCACCCGGCCGCCCCCGCGCCGGCGCCCGCCCACCACCACCTCTTCCTGGGCCACGCGCCGCCGCCGGCCGCCGCCGCCGCCGTCGCCAAGACAGAGGTGAGTTCAGGAGCCGGGCAGGCGCGCGCCAAAGCTACGGAAGACCTTCGCACAATGGGAGACGTACTACGTAGGGATGCGACATCGACCACAAAACATCGACGTTCCAAAACATCGATGATTTCAAAACATCGATGATTTCAAAGCATCGATGATTTCAAAGCATCGATGATTTCAAAACATCGATGATTTCAAAGCATCGATGATTTCAAAGCATCGATGATTTCAAAACATCGATGATTGCAAAACATCGATGATTGCAAAACATCGATGTTTCAAAATCAAAACCTCAATGTTACGAAGTAGGAGGACCTGGCTCAGTACAGTGGAGAGATTTTTCCTGGCGCAATATATTAGTGGTGTCACTCCTCGAATTCAACACAAAAATTTATGTCTCAGAATGTATGTTTCGAGATTTTCCTAGGGATTTTTAGAGGGGGCCGAAGATTACTTTTTACCAACGAACACTACGAAATTTCTTAAAACCAAGTTATAAATCTGACATTTGCCCCTGATTGTTAAACAACACCTCATGACACTGTTATCTTGAATGATTGTCGTCATCTAACAGAATTCAATTGTTGAGGTATTCTTTCAGTTGTTAGACAATCAAATTAAAAAAAACACTAGAAACTTCATGCAAAAATCACAGGACGGATCCCCATGTAGCTCTGAGGTAGACGTGCGAACATGTGGACATAATAATAATAATAATAATAATAATAATAATAGTAATAATACTTATTTTTGTATTGATAATAATAATAATAATGATAATAATAATGATAATGATAATGATAATAATAATAATGATAACGATAGTACTGATAATGGTAGTAATAATAATGATGATAATAATAATAATAATAATAATAATAATAATAATAATAATAAACAATATTGTCAATGGACTAGTTGGAGTAATTTCGTTGGGAAAGGCAACAGCTGCGAATCCCTGCGTCGTATTGTGGTGTGTGTGTGTGTCTGATGCTCATTTGGGGGGCGCGGGCGGCCCGTTGCAGGGGCACCACCTGTGGCACCCCGTGCTAACGCAGCGCTTGCTCGCGTCGTGTGCGCAGCTGGGCGCGGACTCGTGCCGGCGGCCGGGCGACTCGCCCGTCTCGAGCAGCGTGGCGGCGGAGGCGGACAGCGCGGCGGCGGCGGCGGCCGCGGCGGCGCGGCGCGCCCGCGTCAAGCGCGAGCCCGTCTCCAGCAGCGGCGCCGGGGGCGGCGGCGGCGGGGGCGGCAGCTGCGGGGGCGGCGGCCCGCCCCCGGCGCGCGCCGGCTCCGCCGACAGCAAGAGCTCCCCGGGCATCGGCGGCTGCGGCGGGGACGGCCGCGACGAGCCCGGCGACTTCATCGAGACCAACTGCCACTGGCGCGAGTGCGGCCTCGAGTTCCCCACGCAGGACGACCTCGTCAAGCACATCAACCAGGACCACATCCACGCCAACAAGAAGAGCTTCGTGTGCCGCTGGGAGCACTGCTCCAGGGACGAGAAGCCCTTCAAGGCGCAGTACATGCTGGTGGTGCACATGCGACGCCACACCGGCGAGAAGCCCCATAAGTGCACGGTGAGCCGAGGCCCATGGTTGGCCCTTCTCCTCTCCATTAGCCTCCATTACCGTTATCCTTACGTTTCGATTAACATCCATCACCATCCCTGTTAGCATCACCATCCCTGTTAGCATCACCATCCCTGTTGGCATCACCATCCCTGTTGGCATCACCACCCCTCTTAGCATCACCACCCCTCTTAGCATCACCACCCCTCTTAGCATCACCACCCCTCTTAGCATCACCATCCCTCTTAGCATCACCATCCCTGTTAGCATCACCATCCCTGTTGGCATCACCATCCCTGTTAGCATCACCATCCCTGTTAGCATCACCATCCCTGTTAGCATCACCACCCTTGTTAGCATCACCATCCCTGTTAGCATCACCATCCCTGTTAGCATCACCATCCCTGTTAGCATCACCATCCCTGTTAGCATCACCACCCCTCTTAGCATCACCATCCCTCTTAGCATCACCATCCTTGTTAGAATCACCATCCCTGTTAGCATCACCGCCCCTCTTCTCATCACCATCCCTCTTAGCATCACCATCCCTATTAGCATCACCATCCCTATTAGCATCACCATCCCTGTTAGAATCGCCGTTCCCACTCACATCACCATTCCTGTTAGCATTACTTTCAGTGACCTTTGCCATTCGCGTTACCATTACCATCACATCAGTCCCCATTACAGTCACTGTTTCCGTACCATCACCATCACAATTACTACAACCATCAACCATGTACAGTGTCGAATATTAAAATTGCTTTTAACGTTGTTTCGCTCACCATGGCGATCATAATCCTTATCTTTCACAATCTTAAATGCCACAATCACTATTACTATCATTAAATCATCCACTGTCCTTATTAATATTTCGTTGAGGTTAAGTATAATATCCCATGGCTTCTTTGATCGTCCAGTATTACAGCAACGGTTAGAGATCATCTCAATCGTTCTGTTTCGTATCATGGACCTATACCATTTTTCTCTCATAGAATAAAGTAGTTCGCAACATCACTGTTCCAAAGCTTGAATTTTGTTCGTTCTGCAACTATTTGAACTGAATTAAATTTTTGTTTTTCTATTTTCAAAGTCGTGTACTTAAGTTGTTCAAACAAGACAATTAATTTTCTAATCCTTATGATCTTATTGTAAAATTGATTAGAACTATACACCGCATTGATGTAGAATCTACCATACACATGCTGTTTAAGAGAATCGTAAAAAACTCCCATAGAAGACGAGATGAAATAACTGATGTTATCAATGTCATCATTTTTTTAAATAACAATCGGCATCTTTTCCGATCGCCGAAAACTGTCTCTGTTATTGCCTGCTTGCCCGATTGATGATGAACTGAATGAGTGTCGCAGGATTCTAATTAACTCTCACAGCAAAGAATTTAAAAGATAAAACTGTACATAGAAACTACAGCAATATTGCTTGTGTTAGTTTTTCTTGTATAACAGTTTTCAATCTTAAACGTCATATCACACGGAAACACGTGTTGAAATTTTAACTCCATTGACTTTTCTGGCATGTTTTGTTCCTTCTAGTTCTGACGCAGGCACGATCTGTGATTGGATATTTCTTATGAGATAGAGGTCACATCACGGCTTGAACTTACCATATTGTGGAGACAACTCTTAAAGATAACGTCTGTTAAAAGTCTGATGGATCCTCGTTACTGTCATTTATAAAATATTTTCTAGTATTTTATAATATCTTGCGTGATTTCGTGTCTAGAAAAATCACTTGAAAGTTTGTATCATGACAGTCTTTTTCATAACAAAGGAAGTTTTATTAAGTTTATCGTGAACGCAGTAAAGATTAGCCAAGCGAAGCATTTAGATATTAAAGTCATTTTGAGTAGTGGTGTGTTGCCATGCCCCGAACAGCATGAGAAAAAACTCACTTGCCATATCGTAGTTTTTCACTCTGTATTGAATGCGTTAAAATGGCGGAATATTCGTTACATGCGGAACTGTTTCTTCGTTACTCAATTAAATTGCTCTTATTCTTTTTTTTGTTTTCACATTTGGCGAGCCCTAACATGCCCTAACATGTATGCGTTTTTGTGAGTAAATAAATGTGAACATTTTATCTAGTTTTAGAATTTAAAACCTGTTTTATTTGTTCTGACTAAAATGAATCCTACGGTGTCACACCGTTCATGATATTGGATGCTGCGTCGCCTTTGCACTGTATGTATCGAGTCTAAGAAGGAGCCGCTTTGACAGCTACTGCTGGCAACGTAACTGCAGGTTATGTCCACCCGCTCAATTCGTCAATGATTTGTCTTCGGTCGGTTCACTTGTAAAGAGCTTCAAAAGTACCTCATGCAATGTGGTATGCAACTGGTACCTTCTTAGAGTAACTTCTATATAATTGTGTTGTGTGCGGCATCCACTACATGTAATTGCGTTGTGTGTGGTGTGCACTGTACATAATTGTGTTGTGTGTGGTGTGCACTGCACATAATTGTGTTGTGTGGGGTGTGCACTGCACATAATTGTGTTGTGTGTGGTGTGCACTGCACATAATTGTGTTGTGTGTGGTGTGCACTGCACATAATTGTGTTGTGCGTGGCGTTCACTGTACATAATTGTGTTGGGCGTGGTGTGCACTGTATGTAACTGTGTTGTGCGTGGTGAGTGCATTGTGTGTAATTGCGTTGTGTGTGGTGTTGGCAGTTCGAGGGCTGCTACAAGGCGTACTCGCGGCTGGAGAACCTCAAGACGCATCTGCGCTCGCACACGGGCGAGAAGCCCTACATGTGCGAGTACCCGGGCTGCAGCAAGGCCTTCAGCAATGCCTCCGACCGCGCCAAGCACCAGAACCGAACGCACTCCAGCGAGGTACTTAGTCGCTTTTCTCTCTCTCTCTCTCTCTCTCTCTCTCTCTCTCTCTCTCTCTCTCTCTCTCTCTCTCTCTCTCTCTCTCTCCTCTCTCTCTCTCTCTCTCTCTTCTCTCTCTCTTTCTCTCTCTCTTTCTCTCTCTTTCTCTCTCTCTTTCTCTCTCTCTTTCTCTCTCTTTCTCTCTCTCTTTCTCTCTCTCTTTCTCTCTCTCTTTCTCTCTCTCTCTCTCTTTCTCTCTCTCTCTCTCTCTTTCTCTCTCTCTCTCTTTCTCTCTCTCTTTCTCTCTCTCTTTTATTTTTTATTTTTAATTTTTTTAATTTTTAACACTTAAATCAGGACTTTTGCAGGTTTAACCATATTAGGAATTAGAGGATGTTAGGAATCCTTTTCATTTAGCCTTCTCCGGTTACTACCCACTTCCATGGCCCACTTCTTTTTATTTATTTTATTTTATTATTTATTTATGAACGGGGTAATCCCATACTTACTGAATTAATATAGAAAAAATTATAAATAAAAATTGATTAAATGAGTTCACAATATTAAAAAAAAGTAATAAACCAAACAAATTACAGTAAGGAATAAAAAAATTGAAGTTAAGTTTAGGTAGTAAAGAAGGACTATAAATTGAAAACTAATTTCGGAGACTTCTTTAACTTAAGTCATTATCAAAGAAGTGCGTATCATTGCATATATATATGAAGGTTGGTGAATTCTGTTTATTTAATTATTTACATACCTTTTATACTACTTGATATGACTTAATACTACACACCACTTGGGTTCCCAAATCTACCAAGTACTTTTTTTCATTCCCATATGCTCCGCTGGACAGACTCAATAGTAATTTGTCATGTTTATACGTTAATATTTCTTTTTAGTCTGGCTGAGTTAATATGTGATTTGAATAGGATGGGTATTGTCTTAGTAACACTTTAGTTGCATTCTTTCAAATTTTACGTACGAAGATTGCCTCTCTCTAGATTCTGATGGCATACGGAGCATAGTTTATTGTTACATGATTTTCTTAATCACTCCTACTTGGAACGTTATATGGATCTATTTGAATGCGAAAAATGTATTTCATTTATTTAGTGAAAGAACAGTAGAAACTGTTGTGGATGACGTATGTGGGAGAAGTATAATCTGCGCACGTTTTATTGAGATCCACACTCCATTCCCACATTTTAACTATAAATAGATATTTTTTACCATAAATGTACCTTTCGAATTTCCTGTAAAGAATTTAGTGTTATATCAGGTTACTCCTTGTATATGTATTGCATGAGAAAAATAACAAAAGAAGTAGTATCTTACAATTGTTGCCTCTCAAGATGCGTGTGCCATACTTTCTCACAGTTCTAATCGTTCTTAAGCATATTGTTTCGAGGCTCTTGTAGAACTATACGTTAAAACCTTCTCCCTTTCTTCAAGTGCCCTCTTCACATTCGTTTGTTTAGCGTAAGCACCTGGACTCCCACCATTCCCAAAGGCCCTTTGTCTTTCCTTCTTCTCTTCTCTTGTCTGTCGCTCTCTAACGCTGCTGTCTCTTGTTTGCAAGCTGTGAACGATCAGGGACGGTGGCTGGTGAGTACTGTGCTCTTTCGGTGCGCGACCCTCGCCATTTTGCCACCCTCTTCTTCCTTTGCCACTCTTCTCTTCGGCATGCTATTTCCCACTCAGGAAACCCTCGACATTGATATGCCCGGTATTTGGAGTAGAATCCTTGAGCATGAGAGGAGAGCTGAGTGATTTCAAGAGGTAATGCTTGTGTCTCGGGACCGTGGGAACTCATTTTTGACGAGGGGGACGAACAAGATACTTTTACGACCTTTAAAAAGGGGGGGTGTTGGGGGTTTTATTATATTTTTTATCAAGTGACATGGTCTCTCTAAAGTTGTAGTGTAATCTTACGCATTGAAGGTATTTTCAGGAATATAATCGTAGTTCTTTTAAATTCAGATAATGTTGCTTATTCTTAAGTTAGTCAATATTCTTTGTAAAGTAGGTACATGTCTCAACGGAACTGTAAATGTGTCATAAAAAAGTGCTTAATTGTATCACGACCCATAGCATACACTTCTAGGAAGCATATCATAACTTACTCTGGGCTAAGGCATTTTAAATGTACCGAAGTATCTACTCTATGTAGAAGACGAATAATATTTTCCTCCTGAATTACTCATGCTTTTGGTCGTGTTACATTACTTCTTTCCTCTGTTATTTTGTGTGGAAGTTTAAGTATGTTTTTGGAGGCATGGACGTTATCTTGTAGTCTGCCCTGATTGCACTCAATTAACGACTGTCTGGGTTCCGTTTCAGAAACCCTACGTGTGCAAAGCGCCCGGCTGCACGAAGCGCTACACGGACCCCAGCTCCCTGCGCAAGCACGTGAAGACCGTCCACGGCGACGACTTCTACATGAGCAAGAAGCACAAGGGCGGCGGCGGCGGCGACAGCCCGGAGGACGGCGGCGCGGGCGGGGGCGGGCTGGGCGGGCTGGGCGGACTGGGCGGCGGGCTGGACGCCAGCCCGCGCTCCGAGGAGGCCAAGACCGCCTCGCTCAGCAGCCCCAGCGTCAAGTCGGAGGAGGCGCCGTCGCCCGCGCAGCAGGGCTCGCCCCTGGGCGGCGCGGGCGCGCACTGCGCGGGCGGCCCGGCGGACGACGCGGGCGGGCCCGACGCGCTGGCCGGCGCCGACGCCGCGGCGCTCGCCGCCGACGCCGCCGACGCCTGGGCGGACGAGGCCGACGCCGAGCTGGCGCTGCCCGTGCTGCCGGCCGCGCTGCGCGCCGCCGTGGCGGCCGGGGGCGGCGGCGGGGGCGGGGGCGGGGAGGGCGGGCCGCCGCAGCCGCCCCGCGGGGGCGGCGCCGCCGCCCGCCTCGCCGCCAAGGGCCTGCCCCCGCTGCCGTCGCTGGCCGCGCACCGCCCCGTTGCCATCGGGGACCTCAACCGCCGCATTAACAAGCTGCGCATGGAGTGCGCGCGCAGCGGCGGCGCGGGCCCGGGCCAGGCCGCGCCCACCACGCTGCTGGAGCTGGGCCCCGGCCCGCGCGTGCCGCCCGGGCCACCCGCCGCCGGCGCCACCCCGCGCCGCGACTCCAACTCCACCGTCTCCACCTACTACGGCAGCATGCTGTCGGGCGACCTGTCGCGGCGCTCCAGCGAGGCGTCGCACGCGTCGGCGCTGTCGCGGGGCGTGGGCGCGGGCGCGGGCGCGGGCGGGGCGGTGCTGGCCGCGATGGCCGGCCTCGCCGCCCCCGCGCCGCCCGCCCCCGGCTCGCTCTACGACCCCATCTCGCCCGGGACGTCGCGCCGCTCCAGCCAGCTCAGCACCGCCAGCGGGCCCGCGGGCCGGGGGCTGGCCGGCGCCGCCGCGCCCCCCGCCAGCGCGCCCGCCGCCGCCCACGCCGGCGGCTCCCCCCGCGCGTCCAGGAACTCGCTCGACGCCGCCACGCCCTACTGCACCTCCAACCTCGTCGTCCAGGTGAGCCGCGGACATCCCCGCCAGCACTCTTTATACCATATTAAGGGCTAACATTTTCAACCATAGTAACATTTCTTTAGTCGTGCTCTTGACTCGAACTTGTATATCGCTACAGTGACGTCACTATGAGGACGTTCAAAATCCCGATTGGATGAAACCGTGAACACCTGATTTAAACAAGTGCACGAGTAAATAAATCCTAGTATACCAGAAAACACCATTTCTCAAAATTAGCATCTCATATTATCTGCAGCTGTAAGCGACTTTCACAATACGATGCGCTGTTGCCATACTATAGTACGCACGTAGCACTACCTACATGACAGATAAATGAAATCTCAAGACACTACCGGTAGGCCATGACACGTCTTCATGTCATGTTAATAATCTTCGCCATAACCCAACCTCATTGCTTCTCAAACCGCGTTGAAAACTTGATTTGTCAGCTCGATGTGGCTTCCTTCTCCATTCCTATTGTCGGAACCATCTACAATGCAGTCGCAACTCTACCTGTAACATTGTCATCGAGAGGTAATAAAGTCCCCTCTGGAGTTCGCCCTTTCTGCCACGAAATATTCGCGTAAACGGTATTACAAATTTACGAGCCATTCCCACAAATACATATGAATCGCATTTACTATATCAATTACATTGACTATTCTGTTCAATTGTTTGTTGCGAGTTTGCATTTTAAAACTGACTCGCTGAATCAATCGCAGAGAATGATTTCTCTTATTGCTACATCTTTAAAGAGCGTCATTTTCAACGTGGAACTTCATGCAGACAATGAAAGCATTCCACAGCTTATGCTCCGATTCCGTCGTGACTCACGCATTCCCCGACCGCGGATGAGTCATCCGTAAACCGCGTGGACTAGCGTCGCCTTCGGGCTGAGATAGCTCAGGGCAGCAACTGTTCGCACCGACGCGCCTCTGACTGGGAGACCTAGGGCTTGCATCCCGACGGCGACGCCGGGTTTTTCAAAACTACAGCTAGATAGTAAGGTCGCTTTCAGCCGCTGTTTGGAGGAGACTCTAGTGGATGGCTGCTCTGATCGGTAGTTTTCCGTGGTTTCTCCAATCATCACCAGGCGAATGCCGGAGCAGTACCCTAACAATCGGGCCACTGACCGTGCGCGATCTTCCCTTCCTCATCCCTGTGGTCTTCCACTTCAACTTACATGCACCAGACTACCGCAGAAGAGACCAAGGTAGCTTAGAACATGTCCGATTGGGGCTATTCCCCGCCAAGGGAGATACTTTGAGGGGGGAAAACCCCTCTAGTGGAAATGTAGGCCGGTACAGAATCTCACCATTCACCGGCGGGGGCGCCATCTCCCGGAGTAAAAAAATAAAATTTGTGACCATAACGGAATTAATTGCCTTTGTCCTCCAAATAAAGCTTCAACAAATATAGACAACTGAATTTATTCATGTATCAACTATTAGTATTCATCTTTCATCAATCTATACAGCATCATCATCTCTTTGCGGAGTATTCCTTGACTCCCATCTTCAGGATATATACCACACAAAACATGACAATAATTCTTTATACACCAACAATACAAACTACAATTATCAAATTATAGACAGTGCCATTTAAAATACACTGATTACAATAACAACTTACCGTATTCCATATTTTTATTTGGAAGACAACTGTAAATGGAATGGCAACTTTTGTAATTCATGTAAACAGAAATTAATTACCGTAGTATACTTAGATTTATTTATAATGGCACCTGATGTTTAATCAGCTCTTATGGCCTCATCCCATCGGGAGCTTCAACGTCAGTACAGTAATGCTCTTCAAGCTATCGATGCGATGGCACCGTACCAGCTGACTTACGTCAAATCCCTCTTCACATAATTCGAAGTATATTGAACGTGCCCGGAAACAAAATAACGAATGAGTCAATCTAACGAGGCGTGCCATCTCTCGTGCGCAGACGCAGAACATGTCGCTGCAGCAGCAGGCGTGTGGCGCGGACTGGGTGGGGCCGTGCCTGGCGGGGGCGGGGCCGGGGGAGGCCCGGCGCTCCTCGGAGCCCGTCCGCCCCTGCGCCCCCGGCACCGCCCCGGGCGCCGGCTCGCCCCGCGCCACCCCGCCGCCCCCGCGCCCCGCCTCCGCCCTGCTGCCGCCCACGCCCCTCCACCCCAACCAGGAGGTGGTGCTGGACGAGATGGCCGAGGGCGAGATGGTGGAGAACAAGCTCGTCATCCCGGACGAGATGCTGCACTACCTCAGCCAGGTGGGTGCTCCCAGAGGGATTGAACATAAAATGTTCCGTCACTGTTGCTATTTATTACTAATAGCCACAGAGTTTCTTTCCACAGACACAGTTATTAAATGTATTATTTTTTTTTTGTTGTTCAAAATGGTGAGTCTTCACATCGTACTTTATATCGAGTGCTAGTAATTCATTGCAATTGTATCATTTGTTTTAAAGTCGGCAACCTGTTATTGATGTTTGTTTTTGTTTTTCTGAAATATTATTTCCTGTTATATTAATTGTAGCCCGAAAATGAAGAAAAATCCATGTACTCGAAACGTCGCTAAGTTTTGGTTAATGTATAATATAAACATTTAAATTTAAAATACGGGATTCCGTGTTTTTATTTCTTAAAATTTTGAATAATTATGTCTGACGAAAAAACTCTGCCACCAAACTCATCTAATTGTAATCATTGCCAGAGTAATGTTTGTATGCGTGGAAGAAACTCGGTGGGGAAATGGTTCAAACGAAATGTTCAAATAAACACATTAGAGAATGGATTTTTTAAGCAAATGTTTGTGGTCAAAATTGTGCTCACAGGCACCCCAAGACTTTCAGTTCACGTGATAAAAAATTTTGCTCACTGCCTCACTAATTTCATGTTGCAATGGGCCAAATTATCCAACAAAGGACACACTGATTACTTGGGTCTGCTGAAATATCATAAGCTGTGACGTTTCGCGCTCCGTAACTTCTCGAGAAACAGTATAGTAACCCTTCGTCTGCTCTCACAGGTGGCGGACCGCAAGGACGACAACGCGGCGCCTCCTCAGCAACACCCGTACGGCGCGCCCCCCACCCGCCCCGCGCCCAGCCCCGGCACCCAGGGCTACGGCCCCACCCCGGCCCCGGCGCCCGCGCAGCAGCCCTACGGCTGCTACCCTTCGGGGCCCCCGCCGGCGGCCGGCGCGCCGCCCTACGGCCCCCCACCGGCCAGCCCGGGCCCCGCGGCAGGCTACTGCCCCGGCGCGCAGGCGTCGCCGGCCGTGCAGGGCGCGCAGCCCTACGCGCAGGGCGCCTCCCCGTGCCACTACGCGGGGGGCGGGGCGCTCAGCCCCGGCACGCCCTGCCCGGCCATGGCCAGCCCCGCGCCCGCGCAGCCGGGCTACCTCCCGGCCGCCGCCAGCCCGCAGTGCCACGCCCAGCAGTTCCCGGCCGGCAGCCCCGCCGCCGCCCCCGCCCCCGCGCAGCCCTACATGCCGGCCTGCGGCGCCCCGCCCCCGCTCGGCAGCCCCGCCAGCGGCGGCGCGCCCGCGGGCGGCGGGGCCGGCGGCGGCGGCGGCTACCTCGCCGGCTCGCCCGGCGGGCCCTGCGCCTCCATGCCCAGCCCCGCGCAGGCCTCCACGGGCTACATGCCCGCCAGCCCGGCCGGCGCGGGCTACCACCAGCCGCTGGCCAGCCCGGCCGCCGGCGCGCCCGCCCCGCAGACGGCCCCCGCGCAGATGGGCGCCTGGGGGCCCGCCGCCCCGCAGCAGCAGATGCAGGCGGCCCAGATGTCCCGCGTCGCGCCGCAGTACTACCAGCAGCAGCAGCAACCCCAGCAGCCACCGCCGCCTCAGCAATACTACCCCCAGCAGCAGCAACAACAGCAACAGCCCGCCCCGTGCTCCGGTCACTACCACCCGCAGATGGCGCCCTGCACGGGGTGCAACCGACCACACGACCACGTCCCACCGCAGCCGCAGTACCACCCCCACCACCAGCAGCAGTACATCCCCCCGCCCCAGCCCCAGCACCAGCACCAACACCCACACCCACACCCACACCAACACCCCCAACATCCCCACCAGCACCAACACCAACACCCGCATCCACACCAACACCAACAACCTTACCCCGCCGCACCCCAACACACGCAGCAGCCACTCCCTCAGCAAGGCGGCTGGGGATACCGACCGTGCCAACAACAACAACAGCAACAGCAGCAACCGATGCAACCGATGCAGAACCCACACATGCATCCGCACCAACACCCCCACCACCACCAGCAGCAGCAGCAGCAGCAGCAGCAGCACGCGGCGCCGCCCCCGTACCACCCGCACCACCACCCGCAGGCGGCGATGGGGCCGTCGGCGTGCGCGCGCGTGGCGAGCGCGTGCGGCGGGCGCGCCGGGGCGTGCGGCGCGGGCTACCACTCCGGCTCGGCGTCCACCGCCTCCGCCACGGAGATCCAGTGCCGCGACATCTCGCAGTCGTCGCCCGGCGCGCCGCGCGGCATGCGCCAGGACGCCTACCAGCGCACCCTGGAGTACGTGCAGCAGTGCCAGACGTGGGCCGGGTCGGGCGCCAGCGAGGCCGCCGTGTCCAGCACCACCACCCACCCGCTGCGCGGCGCTGCCGCCGCCGCCGCTGCCGCCGCCGCCGCCGCCGTTGCCGGAGCCGTCAAAGAAGAAACTGCCAAGGGCCCGCTGGGCGGGCCGACGTCCAACATGGTCATCAACGACATGACCTCGTCTCTCACGTCGCTGCTGGAGGAGAACCGGTACCTGCAGATGATTCAATGAAACGAGGGGTTCGCGAGGTTATTGTGCCCGTCTCGCGTTGCAGCGTGTGCTGCCAGTTGCTGAAACAGTGAATCGAATGGGGAGACATGTACGACATGACATCTCTGTGTTAACTGCAGATATGACGTACTCGTCGGTCGTTGCATCCTTAATACACCATTAAAATGTAGCCTGTATTCAGCGTTTACTGAAATTCGGAGGAAGTGGGATATTTGAAGGTTTTCCTCACCCAGCCAAAAAGTGCCGAAGCGCCAATTGAAGATAGTTGTATAAAATTTGTAACCCAAGTTGTACCTCCCATGTTGTTTTATCCATCTAGATCCCTAAGGTCTCCCAAATTTACGCAATCCGTACGAGTTCAGACTGGTGGAGTGAATGTAATTCTGTCATGGTCATCCCCATCAAGATAGCTGAAAACGAGTAGCCCATAAAGAGATGTTATCATCGTGGCATGGAATGCAGCATTTTCAATGGTGCAGCGACTGAACTAAAGATCGAACTGGGTCAACCCAAAAGTGTTCATTGACGAGTGAATACACTCACGTCAACTCTTGTTAAAGAGAAAATCAACATGTTCTGGTGGCGCAGTGAAACTTGACTTGCTATTTGATGTGAAATGCTCGCAAGAAGGGTACCTTTGCAACCTCGTAAGTTATCTCATTGTTCATTTAAGATAATGGAAGAAAATTGGATTTCTTGACAACAAAAGTGCAAGTGATGTGAAAAATGGAGTATAATAGACTGCAATTTAGAGTTGACTACTTCATATATATTTATGTAAAAAGTATTGTGATAAGTTTTAAAATGCCATCATGTTAATTTTCTGAATGAGCATATTAATTTTATCACCAAAGACTCTTATGAGTGCTCTAAGTTACAAGATTGGTTTTAATTGTGGAACTGGCATGTGCAAGGACAGTTTGCATTGCAAAAGAACATTATGCACTGATCAAGAAAGTGTTGCATTATTTGCAATATCATTAAGTGAAATTGTATATTAAAGTAAATGAACTTTTCAGTATATGAGAACATTATTTTTGTGATTAATTTGTAGAAAGTGTATGAATTATGAGTATTATGTAGAAAATGTGATGGTGTTTGTGATGACATTAGCAGTTGATGAGCATACTGCTCAGGTCTTGGGATGGCATCAAGGTAGGCATGTTTACTAAAGCTTGATTGGATAAGATATGAGCATTGCTCTATGAAAGGCAAAGAACTTGTGAAAAAGCTTTGTTGTTGTTGACTAACTTTTGTCAGAGTATAAAAATAGAAATATATTTTGTTTATGTCATCTTTCATTGATAAGTCAATTTGCTTGTCAGTACATTTGTAAATTGCGTGTGAACTCCCACACAAATTGTATCTGTACATATATATTTGTGATCCAGGAGAAACAGAAAATGTGACAATGTGCCTGGAACTTAGAGTTTATAAAGAAACTAGTACAATAAAATCATTCTTATTGTAATATTTGAAAGATTATTTTTTTATTTATAGCTCATTTTCATTTCTTTTAGTATACTCCATCCATTTGTCCCATTCATTTCCTAAAACAATCCTGTTTTAAGAAACACTATTTACATTCTGAAAAAACTTAATTATTGGAAAGAGACTGATTGTTGTAAGAACTTCTGCATGCATGATGCCTTTCTGATGAAGGATAAATGATATGCAATAATATAGGATTGATATTGTTGATAAAATATTTTATTGGCATTATTTCAATTTTAATGTTCATCGCTCTTTCTCAATTTCCTAAAGAGGGAAACGGCTTTATTTACATGGTCATATTAGCGTTGTAGGTAATACTGATCTCACAAAATACATTTTTAAGTTCTTTTCAAGTATAGTTTAATAATCATGAAAAACACAATGAAATTTCTTTCTGTGAATATTCCTTAATTAAAAATTTGGTATATTTGTTAACTCATGACTATCTCTTTCCCCCTTGCTCATGAGCTCGTAAACTGAAACTTCTGTCTGGTGGTCTCATTTTAGGGGCATGTAAATATTTGTATGACCATTTACAGTATTTCATTTTACACTTTCCACACATATTAGCTGAATTTTTGGAAATAATGTGGGTGAATCCAGAGCATAGCCAACTTGGCATCTCATGAGGATGACCGATTTTTCCCTTCTGAATTCAAGACCAAAATGTTTTACAAACCAATATTTTCCAAAATACAATGTCAATTAAAAATTCTCTGTTTTGAACTCATTTGTGCTAAACAATTTAATTTATTTGTTGGCTTAAAATAATTTAGAAGCACATGAAAATAAAGACTTTCTTGACTACAGGAGGAAAAATAATATAAAATCTCAAATGAAGACATTAGCAACTGATGCCCTAGTTGTAAATACCTGGGCAGTCCCATAGCAGGTGTGGTGGGGCAGACGTCTGGACACTAACAAAAAATTTTAAAGGCAAACTTCAAGCAACAGAAATGATGTTCTGGTGAAGATGATGTAAACTTTCTCTGTTAGACAAAATAAGAAATAAAATGAGAGTGCAAACAACCTTCAACGAGACAATCGAAATTAATCACTTGAAATGGTATGGACATATGATAAGGTTGAAAACAGATAGACTTCCACAAAAAGTTTGGGAATGCATACCAAATCGAAGAAGATACCGAGGAAGACCAAGAAGAACATGGGACATGGCAATAACTGAAGCCATGGAAATAAGGGAAACAACCTATGGGATAAAGAGACATGGAAATTAGGATGCGGAAAATGGCCAAGGTTAAAAAAAACAACGCTAAATAGATAGAAATAGATGTATTTGGAACAAAAAAATATTGATTACAAATATACACTATATTTTGGATTAAAACTCTTGTGAATATTAAAATTGTTGTCCCTTCTAAAACGCACCTTGCCCCGATTGAAATTGAATGCTGGCTTCAGGCCTGAGTGTAGAAACCCGAAATTTTCTTTCCTAAGCATCCTTCTTTCACTCAAAAATTGTTCCCAATCTTATTTTTAGGTGAAGTCAGCATCGCTAACTAATTCAGAGTTTACTTGTAAATGATAGTAGATTATGATAATTTCATTTTTATAAAATCAGTATTATAATGATTTTGCTGATACATAATTTATTTATTATTATTATTTATTATGTAATTATTTAGGGAGGATTCTAGCATGTGTTACTGTGGGAGAGGGGGTATTCAAAATACTCCAAATTTGCATTACGCAATTTATGTATGTCCCATAACCATAACTTTGAGGCAAGATAGCAAGAAGATAAAGAATGGTAAATTGAAATCTGTAATTATTATATTTAATTAAGTATTTGAAAGGGAAAAATATACTGTAATTTGATATTAAAATTTTTAAAAGGAATTTTATAAATTTATTAATTACATTTATTAGTTGTTTTTGATTTAAGAAGAATAAAAGATGCTTTTAGGGTAACAAGAACAAAGTCGAATAATTTGACTACGTTCACCAAGGATGTATACAAGATTTGCAGCAGAGTGTGGAAGATTATTAGAGAAAGTTCTGGCTTGGTTTAAGATAAAAAAGTTAAAAAGATTAACATAAACATCATGATATCTTTAATTATTAGAATTAAACATATCTCTTTAATTATTTTTCTTAGAATTTATTTTGAACAATTTATTAATTATTGAAATGACAAAATGAAGCAATACATCATGTAGGACAAGCAAAAGTAAGGAATGGATGAGTATCCAATTTTGATATGTCATATCCAAATATATAGTTTCCAATTTTGACTTGTATTAGGGAACCAGTGGTGTATCTATGATACGGCAGACATGTCACATGCCGTAGGTGCTGTTCACATGGAGTGCTATTTAGAGTATACCTGCTAAACAAATAACAACCACCTTAATTTGAAGTAACCCAACAGGCATGCAAATTCTATGCCTGCCATGGATGCCTGAATACCTAGATATGTCTCAATACTAGATATGTCTTAATACGTAAATAGGGATCAATTTAGAAATTTTTGAATATTTTTGAAAAGCATTTATTAAATAAGTGTTAGAATAGGTTGAATGAATTTTATGGGACTTTACTTTTAATCTTAATTTTTGTGTCAAGATTAATTATTGATAAATTGTATTGTATCACAAAAAAATTTGTATAGTTTTACACGCACAGAATAATGTCGTATCATCTGAATAGAGAGCTACAATAGTATCTTTTATGAATAGAATGGCATAATTTATACCTAGATGTTAAGAGAGTTGTTAACATTGAGCCCAGAGGAATGCCAAAATTAATTATCCCTAATTAACAAATTAAAATCTAACTTTAAATCAAATTATAAAATTTATTTACAACAAAACAATCTTATTTAAAATTATTTACGAAAAGATAAATAAATATTCTTCCGTTGGTCTAAGCCTTATTTCCATGAATACTTTTCATTAGAAATTTCTGTTTTCTGTAAGCGTTTCTGTTTTTGGTCATTAATGAAAGTGTAAAATTTGGCATTTGTTAATTTTTCAATTCATGTAGTTCAATTTTGTGAAAAGTTTTGCTTTAACTAATTACACTTGTATTCTGTACTTCAGATCACACCAAGCATTACCTATAATTGTAAATAGGTGTTCAATCTAAGCCTTGCTTATGGGGATAGATGAAATCCCACCAAAAATTTTGGAAAGTTCTTTAAGACTGTCGCTCACACTGGAAATTTTTATCCCCATCATATCGGATGTTTCATCCTCAAAGGTTTTTGATAACATTGTATATCATCTTACAGATTTTCATGAACATCAGCTTTCTCTACACTTGCAACTTATACAAGTTTGTCAAAAGAAATCTCTTCACCTCTGAACCAAAGTACTAGTTTTGAAAGCTGATGAGCCACTAGTTTTGATGACTTGATGTGTCCTCTTTTATGTTTCATTTTCGTTAAGTTGGAAGAGTGAAATGTCATTACTAATTTCTGTGAATTACATGTTAATTTTTTAAATGATGAAATTCTGAAATGGTATAATAACACGAAGATAAGAGTAAATCGACAACCCAGTGAAATACTTCAAACCCGATGAGGTGGCAAGTAGTTTTTAGTTTACCCTGAAAAATATACCCTCCTCACCATTATTAATTGTTATTGGGAGTTTATTATGATTTGTCATAATCTTTGTTTTGTTAAAGTTTAATCTGAGTCCAACTTTCTGCTTTCTGAGTGGATTTCTTGGAGAATTTGATGTAATTCATTATGGGAGGTGGAAGATTGCAGTATCATCATGAAATCTGAGATTAGTTAAGTTTCTTTGGTTTAATGATATCCGATCGTTTTTATTCCAATTTAGTCGTCTGAAGACTTCTAATAGACTTGTAAAAAGTTTTGGCGAGGAGGGATCTCCAGTGGCTCCAGGAACGTGGAGTAAAGACATTTAAATGTAATAATTCCATTTATTCGATACTCGTAATAATAATTATTACGAGAATCCGTTTATTATGAAATCCCCACTCTGGCAAACGAAGAGAACTCAGTTTGGGTAAATCAAGTAAGGGTAAGTTGGCTCGCGTAGGCGATTTTGTTACTGTCAAAGATGACGCTGTTTCTGACAGAATAGAAGGAAGGTAGAAAGTTAGAAACGGAGGTAGGCGCTGTAACCCGGCCCAAAGTGAGCATGCCGATGTTCTCCATAGGCTGTTTTCCGTATTTCGTTTGACGAGCTGTCAGTGTGAAATTCTTCTGAATTCTTCTTTGTTGAATGGACATGGAGACATTACGAGGCGTTTACAGTTAAAAACTGTGTATTTTAGGACTAGTAATATGGAGAGAAATGTATTCTGTGAACGTTTTCTCAAATTCTTCTACCCTAACCCATATACATGTTGAATTCTCATTACAGATGGAAATTAGCGTTTTTTTCTTCCATTGGAAATTAGAATTTGGAGGAATTTTCTTAATGTGAAAACGTATGGTCACCATTTAACATTATATGATCAGACAAAGTATTTCGTGTTAAAATTAGCATATTTGGAGAACATTACATTACTTTAGAATGTAACAATTACTATTATATATTTGTCGATCTATTTGAATTTGTTTGCTAACGCTAACAGGGTTACTTTGTTGTTAAATGTATATTGTTTGTTTGCGAAACAAACCGTGCGACAATGGCATTACTCATCGCGAGTCTGCAGTTTAACTTTTAGAAATTCCGTCTCATTGTTGACAAGATATACTAGCTGTATGACCGTAGTTTTTTGCACGTACTGTTTTACGATTTGTAGTGAGTTTTACAAAAAATGATGACAGATGTGTTAATTCGGACAGAAATTGCTGTTTAATAATATTACGTAACGATTACTAAGGGCTGAGAAAGTATGTGCTGTTTTAGCCCCACTAATTTTCTTAGGGTGAACGGATGGACGTGTTGGTGTTTTTTTCTTTTACTGTGAAGGAAGATCCATAATGGATTAAATCATGTTATGCCGTATGTTAAAGAGGTTGACTGTCTATTAAATACGTAAGTCCATTAAATTTATTCGGACGGTCAGTAGAAAACTTTTATTGAATTTGTACAGTTTTTCTAACTAAAATGAGTATAATATTTGACAGAAAGAATCTTGAAAATCAGACCTTTTTATGATGTGATAAGGTCTCATTGTAGCTGATTACCAAGAATGTGTGTACCATAGAGGAACAGCTGGTACCATGGAGAAATTGTTCAAGGTGATAGCATTCCAGAAGCAGTTCAGTTAAAATAATAATATAAATAACAAACCTACAAAATATGTGGTTAAATTTTTTATAAGTACAGAAAATATTTTCTACCGCCAGCTTGCTTCTCTGCTTTTACAAATACCGCTATTCCGTATTCCTCCATGCCGTTATAAACTATTTTGTCTGAAATGCACTTTAGCTCCATCTATTAGGAAATAACATAACTACTTCTTTATGATGATAAATCTCGCCGCTAGGGTGCATGTCGATTGAGAATGCATACGGTGTCCACCCGTTCTCCATGTGTTTACGAATCGCGCCAAAAAGCGTTGAAACTTACTGAGAGTTCATGAAAGACCACTATTGTCTTCTATCTAATCGTGTTAAGACTGTCGAATCCGTCTCTTACGATCTCTGGTCTGTCTCGTAAACTTGAAAGTGCTCGAGACTTAAGTGCGAACTGCTATACGTTTTCTTTGTTAACGTATCAGTGTGAAATTCCACAATACTGTTGAATATCTTTCGAAGAAAATGGGACTTTTCTCGGTGACTGCGTTGAAGTGGAACTCTTTTTGTTCTAGGTTGTGTTGCTATTTATAATTGAATAATTTGCTTTTAATTCTTCTTTCCCGACGCTGTGATATATCACTAACGATAAGGCTATGGATGTAATTCTTGAAGCTTTAGAAAAAGTGGATTTAAACGATCCAGAATGGACAATTCCTGAAGAAGCATGTGCTGCATTTGATCAGTATCTGCTAGACTCCTTAAATCCGGAAAATGTTGCTTTTCACGATAGACCTCCTGCAGAAAATGATTTTAAAGATTCTGTGCCACGTATTGAAAGTAAGCTTCAATTTGTTAAAAATTATTTGACAAAGCTCATCTGTATAAAATCCGAAATGAAAAGCGAAGATTTAAAATTAAAGAAGAACACAGTTGTGTTGTTGTTAATGTTATGTGGAGAAAATATAAGGAATAAACCATGGAGCTCTGAACATTGTCTGAAATATGCCGTAGACATTTTGCAGCTTACTTATCAACTTTGTGGTTGCTCAAAATTGCAAGAATTATTAGTGCATGATAAAATTGATGATAGTGTAAATAGGGATCCGCTGTTTAAACCTGTGTTACTGGCATTGAGGCCTAAGTTATTGAAAAACACTTGGAAGGCTTATCCTGCTGCAGTGTCATGCTTTTGTTGGATTCTACCTCATGTGAAGGTTAGTTTTATTTAAAATTAATCTTGTTTTCTGTATGTTGACAGTTAATATGAATTCGTTTAGTTCCTTTTTTTATTTTATTTTAACTATGATCATAAGAAAATTTCTTTTAAGAAATATTGAGAAGTTTAACCCTTAAGTAGTAACACGAATTTAATGCCATATAGGTAACACCAATCTTTATGATTTGTTTTGTTATTTGCATATTATTCGATGTTTTTATAGAATTTACTTCTTATGTAACTAATAAAACATATATTTTAATCAGCATTTTCATATTATAATTTTTTTAACATTGAAATTTAATTTTTAAAGCTGAGTTATTACAGGAATATTTGAAGCCAGGGTGAAATTCAGTTTCATGTTTTAGATTACTTTTTGTTAATCAGTATTATAAACTTGGTAGGCACGTCAGTAATAACAATTTCTTCACACATTCCTTGCATGTTTTCGAACGCTACAGACAATTCAGCACCGGGCCAACAGCTGACTTTGATGAGAGACTTACTAGCTTATTCCCTTTGGACATTTTCAACTAAACTAAGTAAAAAAAATCAAATAAACATATCATAACTTGTTTTCTAAGGGAATGAAATATTATTTGAAACACATGATAAAACATCTTACTTCAAAAGTAGTTAGTATCCCAAAGGTAGTATGTAAAATAAACTTAGTTTTATACAGTAGTACAGGTGTCTGAGGCCTTGACAAATTTAAAACAAGGAGTAAGGAAAATTACAGAACTATGCTATCACATCAAAGAGTGTCTCAAATGATGCATAGCTCACCATTCGAAGTTACAACATAACCAGTATACTCATATTAATAAAAGAAAATAGCGGTAGAGCCTGTGAGGCCAGTGTTATCACTTAAGGGTTAAATTAATAGTTAATGTATTTGTAGTGCAACCAGGATTTTTCTAGGGGTCTGTAGGTGTAGTGACCAATGGACTTTGTTTTTGTTGGCAGATTTTTTTCCATTTACTTACAATTCAGCATATTTAAATATTTTTTATGCATAGTAATTTTTAATTTTCAATAGAGATTTTTAATGATTTTCAGTATTGTAGAATATATAGGTAAAACTATATTTGTGAATGTCATTTGCTTCTGACAACTGAAAACAGAAAATTACAGCAGCATGGGCAGTAACGCCCAATGTGCCCTCCCCCCCTCTTTCTTGGGGGCACCAGTCAGCGTTAAGCTTTTAAGTTTTTATTTTGTTTTCTTTTGTAAATTTCTGAATTTGTATGGTCTTCTTAGTGATCTTATTTGTGTTTTTTCATGGATAAAATATTAAATTATTTTAAGAGTGTATTAATGAGGCCATTGTTATGATTTGAATTTAAGTGTTTCTGAGGAGGAGAAATGTCTATGGAATTAAATTTAGGATAAATTTTAGATGAAAAAATAATCACTGGATCATTTAATATGCATTTAGTAACTTTTCATAAAATAGGAAACTGGCTAATACCTTATTGTAAAACAAATTGTTTTTTGATTTCAGAGCCCTCATTTAAGTGATCATATGGATTCTGTTTTACCAACTGCTCTTATTTTGGTAGATGATTATGAATCAGAAAACAGACTTTTAGGAATAAAATGCCTTCACCATATTGTGGATAATGTGGTGAGATTTTTTTCCCCTATGAAATTAGATTATAGTTGTATTTCTGTCGTCGTTGAATTCTTAAGTAGTATTTAATGAATCAAAAAGAGCTGACATTTTTGGAGGGTAAGTGGATCATTGAAAAAAATGGTTTCTTTTCTTGTAATTTATACCTATACTTACAATATTTTTGTACACCGTTTTAAGTTGTATTAAAACTTCTAAGAAGTTAAATAATTAAAGACTGAATTCATTCAAATATCATGTCAAAGTAAGGGTTTTCTTGAAAATAGTGGTGAGCACTGGAAGGAACTGATGAAATTTTTTGAGTGTAGCAGGGCCCTCCTTTCAGGTGTTTTTTTTCTCTTGTAGTTACTTATTTAATGTAGAGGACTTTAATTATAGAAAAAATTATGAATTATAAGCAAATTCCATCAACATTAATCCTAGTCTTTCTTCATTAAAATTAGAATACAATGGATTAGTATTATTCAAGAATTAATATTATTTTTTCAGTTTGTGTGGAGAAATTGATATGCAATTGCCACATACTAGTCACTTTTTTTGTGCATTAAGTTGTATTTTGATATTTAATTCATCTTTTAAGAAATTATTTATACAATTGTTTCGTGAATGTTGCATATCTTTGTAATTGTTAAAATGTATGAGAAAGGAGGATTAGTGTACGATAATCGCATAAGCAAATATATGTGGTGACATTTTTTTTGCATCGCATTGAACATGAAGGTAAACAAACTTATTAAGTTTGTCGATTTTGAGTGATCTATTTGGATTTTATTACATCTTTGTCTCATAAGAGAAAGTGTAAACATATCTGGAATTCAATGTGATCATTAAATTTGATTCTTTTTCTTTGATAATAGTTTTGAAATTTCTTATTTCTCCAGCCTCGAACGCAGTTGTGCTGGTATGGGCAAGCAGAAGTGGTGTATCAAGCACTGTTCCGGATGCTTTACTTCCGTGATGAACTGCTTGCTGCCCCTTTGCTAGATTGTCTGATTCTGGTTGTAGAGAAGATAGAAAGTGGTCCTGAGGCAAAGGATCGCCAACTGGAGGTAAATTTCATCATAGGAATCAAAAACTACTCTACAAATATGTTGTTTCATTAGAGTCAAGATTTATGATACTATATTTATTTATTTGTAATTTACAAGGTAGAAAAGGTAATATTTGAATATCTACTAATACTAGGCATGCACATTTTTCCCTTCTTTCTTATTAATATTTTTATTTGTGTTGGCAACAATGTAATAGTTTCACCAGGATTGGCACATTTAAAACAATGTTTTAAATTGTACATTGGCTTAAATATTTTAAAAGATACTTAAAAAAATTTGCTCAGAAAACAGTTGCAAGATTCACAGCTTTCTCTGTCCCTCACATATTCATGACTTTACTAAGAACAAAATGGAAGGTAGGGAAAAGTTGTTCAGTTTCATCGGGTGAAGGCAGTGGACCATGTAGCTGATGTGCTAGATTTAAAGTCGCAGAATTAATGTTTTTTCTATGGAGCCACCCACTCATGTCCTTCAAGGTTATATGGTTAAGGAGAGCACTTTGCCTTGTGTTGTATTAAAACAGGATGGTTGGCTGCAGCATATTCCAAGATATAATAATGCTGCTCCTCGCTCAACCGTGCTCCTTGAAGTCAAGGATCCATCAGATAGGCCAACAAATGGACATCAGTTACAGCTGTGTTAAAATATTCCCTAAGTCTTCAGAATTTTTCACATTTAGAGAAATCTCTTTAATCCCTAAAGACTTCGACTGCTTCAGCAATGGCACAAGTCACCATCTGCACTTTGCCTAGAGAGATTGAGATAACTAGAGCTTGGACATGTAGGCACTATAAAAGTCGAAAATAGACACTTAAAAACTTAAAAATAGCCAGGATAATGGGCATTATAGTTGAAAATAGGCAGGCAAAGAGGAACTAAAAACATTTTAAAAAATACAGCAAAATTGGCATTGTAGTTGATAATATGCTCAAAAACTCCTTGATAATTAAATTTAGATGTAATATGTATATTAAGTATGAATGCAATTCTCTAAAAACAAATTGGATTTCTTTGATTGCAAAAACATATTGCGGAGTTAAATAATATTTCCTGAGAATCTACTTGTGTGGAAATTTATATTTTGTCGAGAAATTATTACACTTCCAAGTTGGATTTTAAAATTGGAAAGTTTGTGGCAATCGGAGCATGGCACAAGTCAGTTTTTCTTGTCTTCATCTTGTGACTGCAATTGCTGAAGAAAGGGTTGAATAGGTTTGCTCACTTTTCCCACATCTTGCATGAGTTGCAGTGCTTTATGTTGCAAGATACATTTTTGGCACAGTTTACCACTTACTCACAACACTGACAAAAAATTACATTTCCATCTGTTGTGAAACCTTCTTTACGAATCCACTTTTTGATACTTTTGGAATTATAGTAAGCTTGCTTAACAGGAACAGCAAATTTCTGATCTGCCAATTGGCAGACTTTGAAACTAATGCAAAATGATTATCGAAGAAAACTTCACCCATCTTGGGTAAATCTACTTCGAAAAGCTAAAGACGCCGGGAGTGCTAATCTTGAAGACAGTTGTGTTCTTGGTAAGAAACAGAAACTAGCTCACTAATGATAGTGAAGATCGGAAAGACGAGAGCAATTTCCTGTTCTCTGGAGCGCCCTTTTTTATTATAAACATTTTCAGGTTTTAAAGGTTCAGTTCAGTTCACACTCAACATTTTTATAATACATGGCTTAATATAAACTTAATGTCAATACCTTAATTCTAAAAAGCACATTTTTGGGGGAGGAATCCAGGAATCCTTCCCGTGGAGACCTCAGGAGAGTTACATTTTAGAAAACTTTGTAAGGAATGTATAGAAGGAAAATTCATTTTTAATACATGTAACGTGCATGGGGATTTTGCCTCACAGGAGGGGACATATTCTGGAGATTTGAGGAAAGCTTTGGTAAAACTGTGTTGAGAGACACTTGATGTAATTTTCTATAGTTTCGAGTTTGAATTCATTGTGCCAGCTTTTGGTTGGAAATAAACGATAGTGCATTTGTAATTGTATGGAAATGCCCTAATGAGCTTTGGTGAAATAGATAAGCTTATTCTGTACGTGTCAAATTCTCATACGTTCCTCCTTGCCGCGTCACAAGCAAGAATACACAGATCTTAGAGCTCGATCTAGGACACCCTGATACATTTTATGGAGTTCTTACCAGTTTGGTAAAAAATTCCCGAGAGTGATTTCTCAAAAAAATATTCTAAATTACAAAATAATAATAAGTGCAGAAAAATTAAAATAGGCACTAATAAGTTCTCAACGCTTAAATAGGCAATTATCTCCAACATAGGCGTTTATAGGCACTATAGAACCCTCACAAAAACCATTAGTGACAGTGGCCATTAGTGATAGTGACAGTGGCGTCTCGTGATCAGTGGGCAGGAGGATGTGATCAGTTTTACGGATTAAACAAGGTAGACGAATTATTATATCTAATCGGCATCTTACTATATGTTTATGTATTCCATATTACGATGTACATACCTATTGTACCGTCTTTGAGAATTTCTAATTTTCTGTTGCTTGCTCTGTCAGTAATAAATAAAATAATTCAAAAATGTACATCGGAACATGAATACAACTAATTGTTTAAAAAGAGGTCGATTTGCCGCCATCTTCTAGCGTACTCGAGAATTCAGTAGAACTTTTGAAACCTTTCAAAGGACATTGGGATTTTTCACTCACCGTTTCCTACCTCGTGTAACATATCCTTTTCTACAAAACCACGTGCTTGCCATGTTGCATCTTTTCACACAAAAATTATTGGCTTCTGATTATCGCCTTAGTTTCAAAAACTATGATTTTTCAATGTGGAAGATATGTAATTCTCTATAATGCAGTTTCAAGAAAAACTAAGCACTTTCGCAACAACCCATAGTAAGCGCGAAAAAACTGACAACAAAGGACTATCAGCCGCCTACGGTTATTTGTCAGTACTGACAACCCATATCCCCTATACTAGGATTTATTTAACCATGCACTTGACGTAAATCCGCTGTTTACGGTTTCATCCAATTGAGAGCTTGAACGTCCCCATAGTAACGACTTATAAGCTCCCGATTGGATGAAACAGCTGATTCGTCAAGTGCACGACTAAATAAATCGTCCTATAAATCACGAAGACAGGACAGTTGGCAAACATGAGCACGCATGCGTGTGTAGTGTGGTCAAGATGCCCTCTACCCGCAATGGAGTCGTTAGCACTTGACCACTGTAGTTCCCAGTCCAGTGATGGTATAATGGTTAGCGTATCGGACTGTTGTACCCAAGCTGGCGGGTTCAAACTCAATCGGCGCCGTGGATTTTTAAGGGCGAAAAAATCCTTCGTACGCCTTCCTTCGGAGGGGAAGTAAAGCCGTTTGTCCCATGTTAGATTTACTTGCATGTAAAGATCCTAAAGCCTAAATGACGCCTCTGACGCTAAATTCAAATCGCCTGTTTCTGGGCTAAGAAATACCCCCTTTCTCCGCTAGTTGGTGAAAGGAGCGTAGGTAATTTGCGTGGTCAGACCAAAGAACGGGCCTGGTGGCCAGAGTCTCACCACGTAAAATAGGGCATCAATTCAATTCAATCCCTAATGAAAAAGAGGTGCTCAATGGCGAAGCTTTGCGAGGGGTGATACAGAGCGCCAATGAAAAGTCTGTTATGTGCCAGTCAGCCAGCGTCGCATCGCCGTCGCAAAGTGCAAACGAAATAGATATATTTCACAAGTAGAAAAACATTTTTAACAAAAGATTTTAAAATGGTCGAAAATCTAGGATGCGACACATCACTTGCATCCATTGAGTCTACGCCACTGGATAGTGGGGTAAGTTACGTAGAAATACATTCAAAGAAATAAAATAGGCAAATTGGGGCATTGTCCGAGCTCTAGAGATAACTTTTGTTATTTGAGATAGTTTCATGCATTCATTTTCAAATCAGCATTGCTCCACTCATATATTTATGTTTTATAGTATTCTATTTGCAGTTTTAGTGTGAACTTTGCTAATATGCCAGTTGTCTTAAGACTTCATACAATCGGCTGAAAAATTCCAGCATACAACCTTCCTTACGAGTGTATTGGTCTAGTGCCACAAACAATTGTATCATTGTGCACTTTGCTCCAACCATTCAGTGCCATGCAAACATTTTCAGAGAATCATTTTGTTTAGTCCATTGGATTTCGAATAAATGAAGGGTTTCTGTGACTTGCAGGGGGGGTAATGCAGTTAAAAATTTAACTCAAGCGATGGGTATCTGATCAATTCTCCTCTTTTTTGTTCTTCCTACTACCTCTTTACTTTCTGGCACTTACTTGGTACAAAGAGAAAGTATTGTAATGATTTGGGGATAGACTGCGTATTTTCGACTGAAAAACTTTATCGACGGGCCCTGGTAACGAAGGAGTTAATAAATCTTGGCCCTATATTAAGTAAATTACTTGCTCTAACACGGGGTGTAGCCAGAATCCATGTTTTTCATTTGGGGGTCATTTTTGCCTTGCTTTTTTTTCTTCTTCAATAAAAATCTTCTATTTTAGATGGCTCAGGACACAACTGCTGTCACTGCCGTCCCTCAGACCGGGAGGTCCTAGGTTCGATTTCCGACGGAGGCAAGATTTTCGACGCAAGCTTGTCAGCTAGGTCGAATTCAGTAACTGGAAAATAATTCTAAACGCCGGCTGTTTTGATGGGTGGTTTTCCGTAGTTATCGGTTGGGAGCTAAGAGCTTGTCCCGGCTGGGGCGATTCCCCGCTGGTGGGAGATACCTGATTAGGGAAAACCCCGTTAGCGGACGGTATGTCGGCGCCCGATCTCGCCATTCAGCGGGGGACGATCGCCGCCACTTCTCGCTATAAACCATGTACTACACGTACGGGACAAATCTCCTTAGCAGTTGCCCGGAATCACAATAAATCATTTCTCTTTTTATCTTTTCTTCTCATAATTTCTTCCCTTCTCTTCTCATTTATCTTCTATGTCCTTTTTCTTTCCCTCATTCTTATGTGCTCGTATTGCACGGGCTTAAGCGAGGGTCGTGTGTGTGTCAGTGGACGCGGCGCGACGACGTGGCGCAGCTGGTGCTGCAGCAGATGGAGGCGGAGCAGAAGCTGGCGCTGCGGGAGGCGTACGCGCGGGCGCTGCCGCCGCTGGCGCGCGCCCTGGGCCCCGCGCTGCCCCGCTGGGCGCGGCGCCTCGCCCGCGTGGCGCGCTTGTACCTCGAGGCCGCGCCCTACGACCGCCCCGGCACCACCCTCGCCGTCCTGCAGGTGGGGACTACGACGTCAGTAGAAATACAAACCCTGTTGTCCAAATGATGTTCGCCTACTTGACAGCTGGAGGTGGGGTGGAGCGACGTTGTCACTTACTCGGGCTGCAGGCACGTGGTCGTTCTTGCATCAGGTCACAACAGCTGCGAGAAACAAATCGTAATAGGAGCACACAACAGGAGACACAGAACCGCGCGCACGATGCACAACCAATGAAGTAAAGGCACTCTTCAATTTTCAATTGCTTCGCGCTGTCAGATTTCATTTTCTTCTGAATAAGTATGCAGTCTGCAGTGTATTCAGAATTTGAAGCCTCTGATTGGATAACGGAACCTCCTCTCCGTCACCAGCTGTCTCTCAAGTAGGCTGAGATATGACAAATGTTGTCCCATCACCCCCACCCTGTAGCCTCGGCATGCGTGAAGGCAATCCTGGTGGTGCAGCCGGCGTCGATAGCCGGATTGCGTAACTGCGCTCTGTCAATTCACGGATGTTAAGCAAATTGAGACACCATGCATTCCTGGACGGGTGACCCCCTGGGAAAATCTGTTACTAACTGCGCCGAGCCTGTGGCCGAAGCGATAAAAGGCACTGACTGAAAACGAAATAGAAAAAATTACGCTCGGCAGACGAGTAAATCATTCTTCGCTCTCTACCTCAGTATTTTTTAGACAATGGTATGCAAAGGCAATTCAAGGTTAACCCCTATTAAAATGAATGAATTGCAGTATATTGAAAACTAGTGGAAATGACCGATTACAACTCGGAAGTGGGCTGGTTTCAATTTTCATTTGCACACGTAATAAAAACCTAAAATTCCACCGATACTCATTGATGTTCAAACATGGAGACACCAGCTTAAAAACCTTTTCTACGCCCTTCGAACTGCCAATGTTTGACGTTAAAACACTCGAGTTCCCTATTTGTGTCTAGATTGAAAAGAAAATCCCAGGGTTAATGGTATTTCAGGACGATGGTAAACCGTACTCCTGTGTCTGAGTGGCGTGAAGTCAGAGAACCCATGCTCTACCTATTGTTCACTAATCCGATTTTTATGCTTTTTACGAGTTTTCAACTCAAGGGTCTCTGAAAATTTAAGCGGTAAATTTGTTAGGTCGTAATGTACCACATGCATGATACAAAAAATTAACGAATTTACTAGGCAGATACAACTTTGCATAACCATATATTGATTCTAGTTTCGAAATAAATTGGAAGAAAGCAAACTTTATTTCATAAAAGAGGCATTTTCTTCCGGAAATAATACAGCCGTATGTTAGGCTGACTTTGACGTCCGGATGAAATAGTTGGTCATATTTGTCAACTTGCATTTATTGAGAGAGTCGGCTTTCTACAGCTTTGTCATGTCCCGCTGTACGTGGAGAGGGTCTGGAGACGATGCCGGCAGGGTAGGTAGAGGCGTATCTAGGCACAGGAATATAATTTGTGCCCCTGAGAGATCACTGCAAATGAGGGTTTTTGTTATTTGTTTTAGCAAATGTACTCTAAAGAGCGCATAGTGAGAGGCGCCCATGGTTCGTGCCATGTCTGTCATACCGTAGATACGCTTGTGACGTGCGTGTAGGCGCTAATGATATCCGCATTCGCCGCACATTTGCCTGAAATACCGAGGCTTGTCTGCAGGCGGTGGAGGCGCTGGTGGCGCAGGGCGGGGAGTCGCCGTGCGCCGAGACGCACGCGCCGACCCTGGCGGCGGCGCTGCTGCGGCTGCTGGCGGACGCGACGGGCGCCGGCGCCGCCCCCGCCGCCGCGGCCCCGCACCTCGCGCCGCTCGCCGCCCCGGCCGCCCGCGCCCTGCGCGCGCTGCTCGGCGCCGCCCCGCGCGCCGCCCGCGCCCTCGCCCGAGCCCTCCGCCCGGCCCCCGCCCCCGCGCCGCCCGCGCTCGCCGCGCTGCTCCACGACCTGCTGGCGCCGTTCGCGGACCAAGACGAGGTGGCGGCGTAGCAGGTACTTCAAGCCTTCTTTCACGAGCCCAGGGCTCTTGCGGGCAAATGCTTGATTGATGCCTGACGGATTGTGCTTGATTGATGCCTGACGGATTGTGCTTGATTGATGCCTGACGGATTGTGCTTGATTGATGCCTGACGGATTGTGCTTGATTGTTGACTGACGGATTGTGCTTGATTGATGTCTGGCTGATTGCCTGACCAACCAACTTATTTGGTAGGGAAAACACCATAAAGTGTACCTTTCCATTCATATCTCAACATTGCTTTTTAACATCATTACACAACTGTTAAGTGGGAATGGACAAATGCAATGACAATTTCTATTTAATTACTCGAATACACTTTCTTTAATTTGAAAAACATGGAAATATTTTTTTAAATAAATGATACTGGTGATGTATCGGACTTGGTCTTGTTACTGACATATTGTCTTCCATTTCTACTTTCTCTCCTTTAGTTCGTAAGAAAGTAGGTGGGACCCTAGCAACAAAAAACTGGATAAATTTTGTTTCTATGTATAGTAAATTACTTCCTCTAACACGTTGTGTAGTCATAATTCACATTTATGCGTCCTTAACACTATTAAATCATTTGCCCAGGAAACGTCTGTCTGCCTGTGCTCAAACGCCTGTGTTTTTTGTTTGTTGATCAACTAGAATCAGATTTACACATAAGCTTCCTACGTAAGCTTAGAATCAGATTTGTTTTTCTCTTTAGGATGATATTAAACATTTTCTTACTACAGGAGCAACAATGCTGCTTGGTTGAAAAGCTGTTTAGAGCATCCTAGAGTATGTTTTCTCTCTTCTGTAAAATGAGTTGTTTTGATCCAAATCCCCTTCATCACCCATAGTAGAATTTAAGTAAGTTTGTTCCGTTTTCTTTAATAAGGGAGCAAATAGTTGGCTTGTCATGGGTGCCAATGTACCTAGATGTTTTAAAATTAAATTTAATGGACAAATCCCTTTAAAGTTGAAATTAAAAATACAACTGCATTATATTGTGTTATCTGATACAGACTGAAGTGTCTACCAAATTTCATCATGCTTGTCAGATGTGCCTCAGTGTGACCACATTGCCACTCATTGCTGTGCCATGTGCTCAATACATCAGAAATACCAGTTTATAAAGAGTAATTTTAGGAAAAGTGGTAATGATATTTAATGACTCATGTTGATTTTATGATAGAAAACTTATGAAAATGAAATAGTGCTACAAACTTCTGCATTGTGTGTGTGTGCTTTATTTATGGTTTATTAGACTATTTTGTTTCATTTGTGAAGTAATTTAATTTAAATAATACACCAGAAATGTGATAATTTTATAAAAGTTCATATCATTGTGTGTAGATGTGATTTGTGCAAGAATAATTCAGCAGCCTTTCACTGTTATCTTTTATTCTGTATTAGTATTTCTGGGGCTAAACATGGCACCTATATTGCGGCTATTATAATAAAATATTTATTTTTTAGATGTTGCTGTTGTTTTGGAACATCAGATCAAGGAGGATGTGTGTTAAGGGATACATCAAAAAAGAAGGTAAAATTTTCTTTTTTGTTTCTCTAAACGTTTTCTAATCTCATTAAACTTATGTTATTTTACAAACCTGATTCTGTATTTATATTTACAAATTTTGATGCAATGTTACAATTTTTTTTGCCATCAGGCATATAACACATTTGTGTATTATTTTATTATTACTAAAATTAGTTTATTTTATTTGTGTTTTATTATTGTTGTGCACATGTTAATTTATGGAGAGGGGGAGATAATGATATGAATAATAAATTCACATTTGAAAAAAGAAATGAAGGTCTTTAGAATCGGTTTTCTTTTCTTTTTCTTCTTCTTCTTCCAGTTTGTTGAATTTACTCTGGAAATAACTACAGGAAGATGTAATGAAATTTTTACCCATAACTGGACACTGGACATCATCAATAGCTGCTCAGACAGGATCTGGTCTTCTTTCATCAAAAAGGTTTCGTAAGCATTAAATGCTTTTATGGATTGGTTGGAGGTGGTGTAATTAATGTAGAAGTGTAGCAGAGTAGAAATGTGAGATGGTATTTCAACTTCTGTGTTCTCAAATATTGTTATGTTGTTAAATATTGGTACAGACAAATATTTCATACGTTGTTGTGTTTAATTGGGGATTATTGTATAATCTCATGAATTAAAACCTTGTTTTATAAATTTTGAGTGTAGTTACAACTCCAAAGCTTCATTATTGTAGCAGTTTTAAATATTTGATTATTTTTTGAAGTTTTAAGTGAAAGTTAAAAGAAATCAGTTTTGCCATTTGTTCATAGAACAAAATACAAATAGTTTGAATTTGAGTGTCCTCATTTGATAAATACCAGCGGTGGTGAAGATATCTTATCATCTGGGTATTTATCAAAGCCGTCTGTATGAACTTCATTTTAACCATGTGCATATCATCTTTAATTATAACTGATTGTCTGCCAAGTGGTGTAGGTGCTAGATTATAATTTGTGTGACTTCAATGATCTGAAAGACCTTCAGGACATCAAAAATCTGCATTCCCTTAACCAAGTTAAATGTGCTATAAAATTTGAATTACATCCTATCTTCTCTTGAGCGAAATTCGCGTATGAAGAAAACGTAATATCAACGGTATTATGTTGTTCTGGTATAGTAAGTTATCTTCACAAAGAAAAGCCATTTGTAATAGAAATTCCTCTTTTTTCTTATTATTGGATGCGTTTGTAATTGTAGATGTAGAATAATTTCCCCTGCCGTTATACAGAAGCGTTAGATAGGATTTAAGTTTTAATTAGCAGTGTTGTAACAGCTGTAATGTCACCAAAGCCTTCCTGATGGCCAATGAGATAGACTCATAGGCCAAGAGCCTTCCTTCCCCATCCGCGTCGTTGAGTACCGTGACTTTAGTAGTCGTGTTCGTGCTAGGTGTTTGTGTTGTGTAGCTGTGTGCTGATACATTAGTGTGGCAATGGCCGACCACATTGAGAAAAGAGGAAGTATAGAACTTACCAGAAATGTGGAATGATATAAAAGTTAAGACGCAAACTTTAAATTGCGAGTAATTCATCTCTCTAAACAAACGAACAATAGTAAAGCTACACGGCGTTGGAAAGATACAAAGGAATGCCTGAAATCTTGTAATTCCACAAGGAAATGTTTCTGTGGACCACAATTGGGTGCCATCCTGAAATCGACGAAGAAGTTGTCGAATTCGTAATAAATCGTAACAAGGGTTTCGGATTTTCTATAAACAGCATTCGCATAAAAGCATTAGAGGTAGCAAGAAGGAGAAACATTTCCAGACAGGAATTCAATGCAAGTGTCGGCTGGTGCATACGGTTTATGAGAAGGAAAGGGTTCAGTCTGCATAGAACAACTTCCCTATCGCAAAATCTGCCTGCAGATTATGAAGGAAAACTTCTGGAGTACCAAAACTACATTATACTATTGCGTCATCAACACAACCATTCGTTGAGTCAAATGGGGAATGCTGATGAGACCCCCGTGTACTTCGACATGCCTTCTAACAATACAGTAGCTACAAAAGGGTGTAAATTCAGTTATGATAAAAACATCTAGAAACAAAAAATGCATGCTATGGTCATGCTGGGAGTGTTGGCAGATGGCTACCACTTGTTATCTTGAAAAGGAAGAATTTGCCCGAAGAAAAACTACCAAGTGGAATAATTTTTAAATGCAATGAATCTGGGTGGATGGACTAAAAGCTTAATGATTTCTTGTCTTCAAGAAGTTACCAGGAGCCCTATTACAGCAGAGAGGATTGTTAACCCTTGATGCCTTTAGGGGCACCTTACAGAAGTGAAAAAGAAAGTTGCTAGTTTAAAAACAGATTTAGTAGTGATACCAGGAGGCATGACCTCATAGTTGCAAGTTCTTGATGTGACTGAACAAATCTTTCAAGCACAGCACTTTTTGAAACCTTTTATTATGCATTGAGTTGATATAGTATTCCATGCAGTTAGAATCCACTGATAAAGCTGTCCAACTGAGTGTTTTTTGATGTCAGGAGTTAATGGGCAGTTTCCTAATAAGTCACTTTTCATATTGGCATCTTGAGTTGGTTTTAAGGTGTGAAAATCTCTTTTTCGTATCTTAAAAATTAGTTTTATCTCGTAATTATATATATATATATATATATATATATATATATATATATATATATATATATATATATATATATATATATATATATATTCTAACCCGTCCTTCTGTTCTTCACTTACCACCTTGAACGGTGGCACCGTTGAGCAGTAGCAGGTTATCAAGATTTGCTCGTGAAGCGAGCTTAAAATTCTCGGGATGCAGGATCTTTGGGTGCGGAGAAAGGTCTGAACCCTCGACACACAAAAAAATTGCAAAGATTGTGCACAAACGAGCGTATAATTTAAACAGATAAACAGGGTTTAATTGCTTTTAACCAACTTCGTCTTTACAACACACAAATGAATAAACACATATAATTTACACCAAAAATTGAGATTCTGAAATAATTGCCCTAATCTCCACTGGGAATTCCCTTGGAAAAATAAATATATCTAAATCTATGCTATTCTTTTTACATTGCACACAAAACCAAAATTTTCAATTTACAATCTCCTGCTTCAAAATATCACATGCAAAGAAAAAGAATGTGTGCATGTGCACACCACTCTCATTTACACTTTAACTGTGGCTGAAAATAACAGAATAACAAATGTCCTATGTAGAATATTTTATGCAGGCAATAGTGCATCAAAATGTCTCCTACTATGATTTTGCTTTGAAATGCTCCTACTGCAATTTGGTGCCACCCGTGTCCTCAATTTCTTAACACTTTCCTATACTAATTCCCTGCCGACGTGAACTTGACCTATTTCTCGCGCCCTAACCGTTACCTCGTGGACTTCCCACTTTTGGCCTTGAGTGTCGTGCGCTGGTCTCTGCGTCGACGTCGCTCGGTCTCAGCTTCTGCGTCGTAAAGAGACGGGATTCGCCTCTGCCGTCTACGTTGTCTTCTTGCGTCCTCTTCCGGTCTTCTTCCTCGTGCGCCTGGGTCCTCGGCCTCTTCTTCCTCCTCGTCTGCTGCCGGCGCCTCTGACTACGCCCACGTTGTGAAAATGTCCCTTGCACTTCCCTGAATACTCGTGCAAGTTCCTCGCTCGTTGCTACTTCTACTTCGTTAAACAAGAACTTTCAATGCTTTTCTCACAACGGGTAACTTTTACTTCCCGTGTTGTTAATTAATAACATAAAATTTACATAAATTTTACATATATCTGCAAATAGCTCTATAATAAAATCGGACATTCAGTAATTAAAAAAAATTATGTAAATCTATTATATAAATAATTTACATAAATTATGCAGCACAATGAGGAAGTACATTGATGTAAACTTTATGTAAATCGTTTACATAATCCTTGGTTATCAGGGAATCTTACCTAAGTAAAAACTGATTATATTGTCAATTAAAAATGTGTTAAGTTCAAACATGCGCGAAAATAAAGTACAATTTTGATCGTTCAAAAACAATAGCATTTTGTTAATATAAAATTCAACGAATAGCTTTAAATTTTTACAGATCCTTCATATGTTGACAAAAATCAAGCAAAATACGTTGAAAAAGATTTGTTCATCAGTTATTTAGATTTTAAGTTTGGAGTGCGTTTTGTGAGAGAGGGTCGGATTTTCCACCTTAAATAGCTAGTGGAAACAATTAACTAAAAATTAAAAATGACCATTGTATTATTTAATGTTTACTTACCAACAACAGACGCCTCCGCCCTCACTTCATTGTTGTTTTGAATTTCACTTTCCGGGCCGCTTTTGGAGGTTAGCTCAAGCGTACTACGAAGCGTGCTCTTTTGACGCTTGTTCCTGTCAGAACTGTCCGTTTCATCGTTCGGTCTTTTATCTTTCGCCCCCCGAACGACGAACCGGTCCATTCTTTATTCAGGGACTTAGAAAGAACGGACGAACAAGCACTCCATAAGCCCCTTTGATGTTAGAGAATGATCGAGATACCTACATAGTGCGCAGTGTAGCAACTGCGCAACGCGCGCGCAATTTGAAGGTTCTATTTCGCGCGCAGTTTGAATTTTAAAGACACAGTCATTTTGTATAGTCATTTTAAAGTCCGTTTGTTTATTTTTTCAATAACACTGTTCTTTAATTCCGAAATTGTATATATTTATGTATTTTGCATAAAATTTTTGAAAAAATGTTCCAAAATTCAGCCTGGGTAATTACCCACTCCGGAGAATTCGGGGTGGGTAGTCCTACCCACACTACCCACACCTTCCGCCGGCCCTGCGCCCAGGTATTTCACACATGAGGCAGGAACAAGTTGAGATTTTTGGTGATTGATATTGAAACCGGCGGTGACGAGGGCTTGAATGTCGCCGAGTAGCACGGCCGGATCATTATGCAGTTGCAAAAAATCGTCGTAATAGACGTAGGTGGTAGCTTGACAGAGCTGCGCAAGTGCGGCTCTCATGGCTGTCTGCATAATTAACGGAGACATCGACCAGCCCATAGGGAAAAAAAATCAACATTTATGAGGCTTCTACATGTTTCTATCAATTTCATTTTTTTATTAAAAAAGTTCATAAGAAATTCAAATTCCTTTAAAACCAAGCTTTTTATACATTAAATTATACTTTCAGATGCCTATTTCATTATCTTAAAATTTTGTTAAAATTATACTACAATCAACTGATATATCACTAGTTACATTTAAACGAATTTTTTTAGAATTATTATAAAATATATAAAAAATCGATAGTAGCGACCTCTAAATGTCATTCAATTCGTTTGTTTTTGTGGGCATTTTAATCCACATTTTATTTGGAACATTGTAAAGGCGTGCGTCGATAAATATATGGATGCCTTTTTTTGAAGTACCCTAATAAATTATATATATATATATATATATATATATATATATATATATATATATATATATATATATATATATATATATATATATATATATATATATACATACTAGCTGACCCGGACACGCATTGCTGTGGCTAAAGTGTTTGTTATATTACATTATAGTAAACAATCTAAGAGGAACAATAAGAGAACATCAGTCACGGAGTCCACTATGCTTTTTCACACAGATGGTATTTGTAAAAAAAATATGGTGATCTCCTTATTTGACTTTCTACTACTATAACCCTTTAGTACAATGAAATTATTTACGAACAAAGACAAAAATATTGATGTTGGTATACAAATTCACTGGATTGAGATTTGAAGGGGAAGTACGTTGAACACAATTAATTAAAATGTTCTTACACTTGATATTAAGCAGAAATCAATAGGTACAAAATAAAAATTTATCAGATTTATTATTTCCATTTAATTTTATAACAAATATAAGTATATTACAGTATAATACAGTAAATAACATGTGACGCTTAAACTCATGAATGAGGTAGGCAAGGCAGACAGTCTTAAACTTTTAAACATTAATATCTATTTTTTTGAATTATAAATACTTTCAATTTCAATTTAATTTAACACCAATCGGTGCACAATGTTTTTGGTTAACCTGTCTTTAGCTAACACAAATAGATTCGACGGTTTCCCAACACGTGAACACGCAACATATAGTTGCCCATGAGAAAAACATGAATTTTCCAAATCTAAACCACAAATGGACATTGTTTGACCTTGAGATTTATTTATAGACATGGCGAAAGCTAAACGAATTGGAAACTGTAGCCTTTTGAAGGGTATGGTAGAATCTGATGGTATCATCGGAATACGTGGCAGCAGGACCACTTTTCCTTTTAACTTCCCAGCCAAAATGGTTGCTTCAAGAATGTTTCCGGTGATCTTTTTGATGACCAAACGCGTACCGTTACATAATTGAGGTGGATTCAAATTACGGAGGAGAATAATAGGGGAACCAATCTTTAATCGAAGATTATGTGGTGGCATTCCAGGGATATCTAATGAATTTAAAAATTCAATCGGAAAATTTACACTTTCATTTTCATCAACAACAGTATCGATTGATTTAAAAGACATCAGATCGCCTGGTAACAACTGTTGTATCTGGAAGTTAATTTCGTCAACATCAACGTTTTTGGCTGCCAATATCGCCCGTTGACTAAGCCATTCATGATTCAAATAATTATTCTGTATATCCGGGAAAATACTCTGAATCAATTCATTTTTATCCTGAACAACAGTGCAAAAATTGTCTGGTAGTTTAATGCATTGCGTATTTGGTTGCAGTTCTATTTTACCGTTCCCAATATCTAGTAGTTGTTCGGAAAATATTTGTGCTGATGGATCATTTTGCAATTGTACTCGCATATTTATGGTCAATCGAAGTGTTTCAACACTTCGCCATAAGAATGATTGTTTCAAACATGCATTAATCTCATCTGCGAAAGTAGAGCGAGGTATAACCGGTAAGGTCTGCCGGAAGTCACCAGACAAAAGTAAGATAGCACCACCGAAAAGTTTATTATTGCTGTTTAAATCTTGCATAGTTCTGTTTAATGCTTCAAGTGAATATTTGTGTGCCATTGTGCACTCATCCCAAATTATTATAGAACTCTTCCGCAACACTGCAGCTATTCCACTATTCTTTTTGATGTTACACATTGCATCTGGTTTATTATGAACGTCCAATGGCAGCTTGAATGTTGAATGTGCTGTTCGCCCACCATCCAGTAAAGTAGCCGCAATGCCTGACGATGCTACTGCTAATGCGATTTTTTGTTGCGACCGTATTTTGGCAAGAATCAACGATATTAAAAATGTCTTACCGGTTCCACCGGGTGCATCCAAGAAGAAAAAAAACGCCTTGTTCAGCAGCAACAGCCAGCATAATCTGATCATAAATAATTTTTTGTTCTGCTGTCAGTAATGGTTCACTGTTCATGATAATTGTTGCTAAACTTTCATGGTCATATTGATTTTCTCATTGTAAATCGGTATTGACTAAGTCGGTGGCTGGACGATTAGGTGATGGCATACCATAATGATTAAGTGGTAAATTTGAAATAAGAACACATAAATCCTCGATCAAGACCAATGCTTCATTGTACATCTCTGGTGTATAATCTATGTTTTGGCATTGATTTGTTTGTCTAATTCGGTGCAATATGTCTTCTGTCATACAATTTTTATATTTTTCCCACAAAGTTTGTGCTTGCGAGGGATAACATGTCGTCAAAATAATTGCAAACAACTGACGAATGTTATTCGGTGTTGATGTCAACGCAGCATCAGCAAGCGTTAAGTCCCAATGGTTATCGTCTTCTAGCAATTGCAGTTCACGACATGCATCCTGGTATGTATTGAATACTCGACCATTAACTGTTCGTAAAAATTCAAAAGACGTTGGTCCGGGAACATTCACCAATAACAAACGTAAATAGAAGCACTCACGTTGCTTTGGATGTACCGTGTAAAGTCTCCCCAATGTCTTAGCTTTGAATATGCCTGTAATGGAAGGATGTGGTTTTCCTTGTTTCCGTGGCTCCCATTTTTTACTGGATTTATTTATTTATTTATCATTATTCTACAGGCAACCGCCCAATTTACATTTTGATAATTCTTGGTACAATAGTTAGTTTGACACAACTTACAGGTTTATGAATACTGCTTTTTCATTTGTAGTCATTTAAGTGTAACAATTTAGATCTATTAATGAATTGTGTAAGTGATATGTTGTATATATCTATTTGACTATCATTCGCAATAGTATACATGCGCCTCACAGGAGCATTTAGACCAAGGTTTGTTTTGGCAGATGGGATTACAAAAGTCGTTTTTTCGCTATTTCTCGTATTACATATTGGAATTTTCCAATTAACGTTTGACACCAGTTCAATACTATCAATTTCATTTGTGACTATTTTATGTAGAAGTAGATGATCATTATAAATTCTATGAGATTGAAGTGAGCTAATGTTAAGAGTAGTTGCTATATCTATGTAGTTATGAGATAATCTAGGTGAGGGTAGGTGAAGTTTAAAAGCTGCAAAGTTGAGAAATTTGTGTTGTATTTTTTCTATAGATTTATTATAAATCTCATAGTAAGGAGACCATATTGTGGATGCATATAATAGAATTGGTCTAACCAATGTTAGATATAAAGTTCTAATTGCAGTAATATCCTCAATATCTATTGTGTTTCTCCTGACGAATCCCAACATTTGGTTAGACTTATTCACTATATACTCTATATGTTTATCAAATTTTAAAGATGTATCAAATATCACTCCAAGATCTTTAAACTCTAGCACTGTTTCAAGTTGTTGATCATGAAGTTTATAATTGAACTGAATTTGGTTCCTCGTTTTAGAGTATCTCATAACTTTACACTTCCGAGGATTTAAATGTAGTTTATTTATATCGCCCCATAAATACATCGAGTCTAGACAGTCCTGGAGTACACTGCAATCTGCAATGGATTTGATTTCTAGGTAAATCTTGAGGTCATCAGCAAACAATAAGAATTGGCAATTTTGCAAATAAAATTTAATATCGTTGATAAATAATAAAAACAATAACGGACCCAGGTGCGAGCCTTGGGGCACGCCTGAGGAAACATTAATGTCTTTTGAGACAAACGATTTGTATTTAACATTTTGTTTTCTGCCAGTTAAATAATTTTTAATCCATTGAAGGAAAGCCCCATGTACTCCTAAGTGCTGCAGTTTTTGTAGAAGTATACCATGATTGACGGTATCGAATGCCTTTGCAAAGTCTGTATAGATGACATCTACTTGAGAGTTTTGTTCAATTTTCTCAATCAAATAATTTTGTATAAGTAGCAAGTTGGTAACAGTGGATCGTTTTTGCCTAAAACCATGTTGTTCTTCTATAAGGATGTTTTTGAATACATATGTTAATTTATTAGTAATTATTTTTTCAAAAAGTTTGGGAATAATGCTCATGATGGAGATTGGTCTGTAATTTTTGACATTTGATCAATTTCCACTTTTATATATCGGAGTAATATAGCTAACTTTCCATACATCTGGCATAAGTCCTTCAACTAGAGATTTTTCGAATAGTTTATGGAGAATGGGAGTCAAATTAGCTATACAATTTTTCAGCAAACTTGCTGGTATGCCATCAGGACCAACTCCTTTGTTTATGTTAAGATTTCGTATTGCTTCATATACTTCTGTTTGAGTAATATTCAAATCACTAATATTGATTAACGAATCGGAGTTTTGGTTAACAGTTGAAATATTTACATTTTCATTTGTATATATTGATTCAAAATATTTCGCAAATAAATCCACAATACCTTGGCCAGTGGTGACACTTTCATTATCGTAAAAAATATTATTTGGTAAGCCTTCAACTCCTCTTTTGTTGTTTGTAAATTTCCAAAAAGCTTTTACATCATGTTTGATGGATGTACTTATTCTCAATATATATTTATCGTAATCTTCAATTGCTTTAGATTTACATAATTTACGAAGGTTTGAAAAAGTTATATAATCGCTAGTTTGTATGGTGCTTTTGTAGATTGCATGAGCTTCAGTTTTTGATTTCAGTAATTGTTTAAGTTCTTTAGAGTACCATACAGGATAAGTTGAAAAGGAAATTTTGTTTTTTGGAACATGCGTATCGATGATTTCATATAACATATCGTAGAAAAAGGCAGTAGATGACTCTAAATTATTGTTTTCAAAGTATGTTAACCAATCATATGTAATTAATTTGTTGTTAATTTCATGATAGTCGGCAAGTTTGAAGTTAAATCTAATTTCTTCTGATTTAAGTGAGTGAAAATTGTCATATATAGGTACTGCTAATTCCAAGGCTGGATGATAGTTGTCGCAGGGTATAATAGGTGAATCTATTAGTCTGGCAGTACTATTTAGTTCCTGTACAAATATTAGGTCTAACATATTTCCATATATATTTTTTACATTATTTATTTGTGTTAAGTTGACGTAATTGAAGGTATTTGTGATTAATAAGCTATTTTGATTTTCATTTTGAGAGGCATTTTGGAGATTACAACTAAGATTAGAATCATTGATTTGTTCCATGTGAAATAACGTGGAACATCACCAAACACCAATGTCTTCGCGAATTGGCCAAAAACATCAGGTTTTTGACACAATGTAAAAAATTCAGTTAGATTCGTTTTCGGAGCTTCGAACGCTCTTTGGAGAACATTTTCTTCAGTGAAGTATACACGTTGACCGTTTTCAAGATGTATTGCCAGATGTTGGACAGCAGGATCTCTTTCGTGGATGGGAAAGCTGAGAATATGCCAAATAGCTTCATTGCTGCTAATGTATCTGCCCATTTGGTATCGTGCTATTTCGTCATTTTTATTTATGTTTTGTACTTCAAATATGGCTGCCTTTGTTTACATATTTACAAATATACTTAATTGATTTAACAGAACTGCAAAGCTCAACATTGATATGAGCTTTGTAAGTTTTTGAAAGTAGTGGTGAGTATGGTACCACCCACTGATTATCAAACTCAACTTGATTTGGAAAGTTCGGCAGTCGCATTGTAAATGTGTGGCCACCATTCTCAGTACTTCTGCGGCGATACATTGGATAACCATCAATATCCGTGATCGTGTCATTCGTATGCGGCTTTGGGAATTTTTTTTTTCCATTTTCCATTTTCCATGCACGGTGACGTCATGTTGAAAGCACCGCATGGCCCATGGATCATGTGTTTGGTGACAATATCAAATAATTCTTGATCAATTAATGGGTCTGGAATTTCGGCTGAAATTATTTGATCGATTTCTTCAGGACGGATTCTATCTTTAAGCCAAACCAAAATGTGGGCATGAGGCAAACCTCGCTTTTGCCACTCTATCGTATACAGCCAACAACGTGTGATACCAAAAATTGAATATTTAACAATAAAATCAATTAAGGATTTCAATTTTTGTTTAAACACACGTGCAGTTAAATCGTGACGATGAATGGCTTGTTGTCCTGGCAATAGTAAAGTTTGTATCTCTTCCCAATTCGGATTACATGTGAATGTAAATGTAAATAGTGCAGTATAGTGAAGTGAATAGTGTAGTGAATGTGAATGTAAATAGTGCAGTATTCTGCGATCAACGTTGGTTTGATGAAAGGGAAAAGGAATTTGTTCGCTGGCTAAATGTGCTGCTTACACCCCCGGAGCAGCTCAATAGCTCAGACGAGTTACCGAAAGTGGATGTTGCTGACCTCTGGAAGAAGTCTTGTAATTCTGAGTTATCACTTGCTCCGAGTTGAGAGACTGTTTCTTCTCGCTACCTTGTTAACCACAGACTTGATTCAGTGCGCCGGAAAGCATGTGCTATGTGCTATGTTTCGTTTGCCTTGTGTTGCACAAGTGTTGTCAAAAGTTATTGTACAGATTGAAAAAGGAATATTAAGTGTTCGTAAAGACAGAAATATTGTTCGTGATATTAGTTTGAAAACAACTGCTGTCGAGCTCTTGCTATGTTACAACCCTCTATGGTTGAGAATTGGATTGGAAGCAATAATGGGAAGAACCATTCCATTAGAATCAAATTCGGATAGAGTAGGATTAATTGGGTTTATTGCCTGAAACATTCTGTCAGATCCTTATTTAGTTGAACGTTATGCTTACACTGGAGTAACCAACATGTTTAAATCAGGATTTGAAGAATCTATGAAGAAACATATCTTAAAGAAATTTTTACTCTTAGTGTTTTTTCTAGACTATGCAAAGGAGAATAAACTAATTTTCCACAACCCTTGTCTCTTCTGTAAAAATGCTCAATACAAGGAAAGCCGTGATTTTCTTCTGGCCTTTGCAAGAGAGTTATTATCTGGTATTGGTGATATTACTAAACACCTTCGAAATTTGGGTTACATTGTTAAACACAAGCAAACTTATCTTGATGAGTTTAATTATGCTGTTAGACATCTGGGATCTGATTTACGGGATGGCGTTAGATTGACTAAAGTGACAGAAATTATTTTGCAAGAATCCCTGCGCACTCCTGCAATATCTAAACTTCAGAAAATGCATAATGTTAAATTGGCCCTGACTGCTTTGAGTAAGGCAGGCCATGTTGTAGAAGGGGATATAACTGCAAAAGACATTGTAGAAGGACATAGAGAAAAGACTATGTCATTGTTGTGGCAAATAATTTACAAATTTCAGATTTCACGTTTTGTTTGTGCTGCAAACACAATTCAGAGTTGGTATAGATCTTTGCACATTTGCATTTCAAGAAGAATTTGGATCAGAAAAGATGCCACAAGAAGAAAAGTTATTGAAGATAGAGCTAGCATAATGATTCAAAAACATTGGCGAGGCTACATAGCTCGCAAGCAGTATAAAGTTAGCATTTCCAGTGTTTACAAGATTCAGAAATGGTACAAATCTTTGATGATGGTGAGGGAACAGCAGAGAGAATATCTCAAAATGAGAAGTGCTGTTATCAAAATACAGAAAAGATTCAGAGATAAGTTCTACAAGAAGAAACTAGTTGTTGTTTTAAAGATTCAGCGATGGTATCGTGCTTGCTTAACAATGAAAAGACAAAGATTACTTTACACCAGCCAACAAACAGCGGCTCGAAAAATCCAAATCTTTTATAGAAGTAGAAAGATGATCCAGCAACATCAAAAAGTGTTTAAAGAGAAAAGAAATGCTGTATTAAAGATTCAACAATGGTATCGTGCTTGTAAGGCAATGAGAGTACAGAGAATGGTATACATGAAACAATTAAGTGCTGCCCAAACAATTCAGCTGTACTTCAGAAATAGAAAGATGATGCAGGAACATCAGAAAGCTTTTATTGAGAAAAGGATTGCCATTATCAAAATTCAGCAATGGTATCGTGCTTGTTTATCAATGAGAGACCAAAGACTGATGTATATTAAACAACAAATTGCTGTCCAAAAAATCCAAGTGTTCTATAGAAGTGGAAAGTTGATGCAGAAACTTAGAAAAGCTTTCAAGCAAAAGCGAGATGCTGTTTTAAAGATACAGCAATGGTTTCGAGCTTGCCTAGCAATGAGAGAACAAAGAACTTGGTACATCCAGCAGCGAACTGCTGCCCAAAAGATTCAGGCTTTTTATAGAAGATCGAAACTGATGCAACAGCATTGTCAAACCTTTCAGGAGAAAAGAAATGCAGTTTTGAAGATTCAGCAATGGTATCGTGCTTGTGTAGCGATGAGAATCCAAAGATCGATGTATGTCAAGCAACGAATAGCGGTGCAAAAAATCCAGTTGTACTTCAGAAGTAGAAAGCTGATGCAGGAACATAAGATAGCTTTGAAGGAGAAGAGAGATGCTGTTATAAAGATTCAACAATGGCATCGTGCTTGTTCAGCAATGAGAAAACAAAGGGTTCAGTACGTCGAACTACAAACAGCTGCTCGAAGAATTCAAATGTATTACAGAAGTAGGAGAATTATGAAGGAACACCAGAAGGTATTTAATGAAAAGAGAATTGCAATTTTAAAGATTCAACAATGGTATCGTGCTTGTTTAGCAATGAGAGAAGAAAGAATTCAGTACATAAAGTATCAAATGTCTGCCCAAAAGATACAAGCCTATTATAGGAGTATAAAGTTGATGCAACAACATCGTAAAACATTTAAGGAGAAAAGAAATGCAATTCTAAAAATTCAGCAATGGTATCGGGCATGCTTAGCTATGAAAAAACAAAGAATAATGTACGTCAAGCAACGAACTGCTGTCCAAAAGATCCAGATGTACTATAGAAGAAGAAAGGTGATCCAAGGACATAGAAAAGCTTTTAAGGAGAAGAGAGATGCTGTTGTGAAGATTCAGACATGGTATCATTGTGCTATTCTTATGAAACAAGAAAGGGAACACTATTTAAAGCTGCATAGCAGTACTATTAAGATTCAAACCTGGTTTAGAGCAACTAAGCTTATGAGGAAGCAGAGAAGTCTGTATTTGAGACAAAGAAATGCTGTGATTATAATACAGCAGAGGTACAAGGCATTATGTTTACGTCGTAAAATGCAGCTTGAACATCATTTAAAAGAGATGTCTGCTTTAAAAATACAGAGGTGGTTCAGAAATGTTTTGATTCAGCGACAACTAAGACTTCAATTCTTGGAGTTGAGAAAAGAAAGAGAAACAAAGCGAATTCATTGTATTGCTGCTGTGAAGATTCAAGCATGGTATCGTACATGTGTTATTGAAAGAAAAAGAGTTGAGAGCTCCAGACAAGAAGTAATTTTAAGCAGCACAAATAAATCTTTACATAACAAAGAAACTTTGCAGATTATTTGTGAACCAAGAGAAAAAGCAGCTGTCAGATTAATTGAAAAATGGTACTACTCTATTCTTCAAAAGAAAGAAGAAGGTAAGCGGCTGGAGTTTGAAAAACAGCTTGAAGAGCAACAACAACAAGCTATTCTCAGAAATTATGCTACAAAAATTCAGGCATGGTGGCGAGGCATAAGAGTAAGGAAGAAAGTGAATATCAGTCATGTTCTCCCCCATATTGAGACTTCAAAATATGTCTTGGATGAAAGATTTTCTTTGAGAACTGTGTATTCAAAAGCTCTGTCATCATTTCAGTCAAGCCCGTCTCTTTCCTACACAGTCCTTTTGAATGCTGGGCTATTAATTGAATCTGCTGTAAGACTTTTTCCAGAAATATGTAAAGAATTTTTATCTAGTTCTCATTTGGATACAGTGATTCTGTTGCTGGGAGCCATGAATCGTTCATTGCCAGCGGAAAATCTAATATGTGTCCTGCTCAAAACACTAACACATGTTTTGCGCCATCCTCTGGGCATCCAACGTGTTCTGGAGAATGAGAGGACTATCCCTTGTTTAGTAGACTTGACTGGTATTTGGTGCACAAAGAGAACAGAAGAAACGTTCTGTCATGTGTGTACAGTGTGGTGGCTGCTTGCTCAAGATTGTAATACTGCTCAGATCTTGAGAGATTCCAGGATTATATCCACACAATTACTGAAATGTTACACAAAAATTAAATCTTGGAATGTTCATACTCCAGGGTCTTCTTCAGCAACTCCAATGAAAAGTCATCTCCCTACACTTAGACCTTGGTGGTGTTCTAAGAAAATTAATAGACCTAGAACATTTGAAAATGGAAAATTTGGTATTATTGGAGTATTGAAAAAACTTCATATTGATTTCCACTAATATTTTTTTACCTTTTGTTTTCAAGTTAGCTACACAACTTAACAAATAACAAGAGCCTTTACCATTGATGGTTAAACAATATTGAGAAGGTTAAAGTGCATCTTTCAGCTTGATATTACATGCAAGTTAAATGAATTGATATTTGAAATGTTGAAGGTCTTGTGGAGATCTGTACAAAAAAAATGAAATTTAACCCAAAGAAATTTAACCCCTCGCTTATAAATCCGGTCGGCCGTAATGACGTACGTAAGTCATCGCATCTTGTATGTATTCCTGCATGTTCCGTGGACTGCCGATGTAGCTTGAAGGTAAAATGAAAGCATTACCGATGTCAATGGGATTTAAATTTCCATCGATGTTTCCAGCAACAGCATCTCGTAAGTGAATATATTCTTCCGATCGTAGTTTTGCCTGGTTGAATCGAAGGAATCGCAAGCGTTCGCTTTCGACCTTAGCATACATATCAACAATGTATTGATGGAACAGCTGACGATATCGAAGGATATAATTGTCTTGATGTTGTCTAACCATTATTCGGTGTGCGTAGTAGTTCATTGAGCTAACTTTATTATTTCTGTAATCACCTAAAAAAATAAAAAATAAAATGCAATACGAAATTAAAATCTATACATACAGTAAGAAAGTAAATAGATAATTGTCAAATTTACCGGTATTTGGATCATACTGTTTGATATTAAGGTGATATTCATCTTGTCCTTGCCAAAATATCAATGGATATTGTAGTGCGTCATATGAACGGTGTAGATCCGAAATCGTACTGACAGTGTTGTCTCGCCGTGTAATTTTTATAGATCTTTTGTCAACTGGATCACCAACCATGATAACAGCAACCTCATCAACAGTTGGAGCGTTGAATCTACCAGCATGTTCACCTAATGGTACTTTGTCGGCTTTTATGACGATTTGATAATTGTCATTTTGCAGTCGTGGCGAAACTCTTTTGATCATTTGAATTAGTTGATTGTGATCTTTATTTATTTATTTATTTATTTAGTAAACCAACAGGCTAAAAGCCCAATACAATATAATTTCGAAGAAATTCAGTAAAATACATATAATAGAAATATATATCGAATTATACAATGATTATATAACAGTAATTATAGTAATGAAATAAGTGAAGAAACAAAATAACATATATATAACAGATGTTTTAAAAATATGATAAAGAAGTTTTACAATAAATTAAATTAATAATATCTTAGAATACAAAATCGACAAGGCGATAGTTCAGTGAAACTCTTTCAGATAAATTGATTTAGCACAATTTTTAAATATTGCAAGAGACGGTATATAAAGATTCGGACATGACGCACTGTTACCCAAACGCATAATTCTACTCATTGGTGAATGAAAACCATAACTACTCTTATGTAAAGGTATCTCAAATAATCTATGTGTACGCAATACGCGAGTTGGTTCATTCAATATAAGTAAAGATGACAATTCAGGGCACAGAAACAGATCATTCATTATTTTATATAAAACACAAGCATCATTATATTGTCTAAATGACTGTAACGTACTCAAACCAGTCTTAACAGCTATTTCAGAATAATCATGTGACATCGAAGGATTAGCAATTCTAGCTTTGAATGCTGCGTAACTAAGGAATTTATGTTGTGCTCTTTCCAGGCGTTTAATATGGGTTTCAAAATGAGGCGCCCATACGGGAGAGCAGTACAATAAAATTGGTTTTACAAGTGCATTATAAAGTATAACAATTGTTGATAAATTTCTGAAATCATTACCATTTCTTTTCAAAAATCCCAACATTCTCATACTTTTGCTAACAATATAATCGATATGTTGGTTGAAACTTACTTTAGTATCAAATATTACACCTAGATCTTTCACTTGTGTAACTCGATTTAGAATAGTGTCGCTAAGTACATAAGGATACTCAATTAAATTTCTACTTCTGTTAAAACTTATAATTTGGCATTTATTTACATTTAAAAACATACCGTTGTGGGAACACCAAGTAGATAAATTATCAAGATCTTCCTGTAAATTTATGCAATCATTTATTTCTCTTACTATCCTGTATATTTTACAATCATCCGCAAAAAGTAGGAACTGTGAGTTACCAAGAGAGTGCTTAATATCATTAATATATACAGTGAACAAAATTGGTCCTAAGTGGGAACCTTGTGGGACCCCTGAGGTGACCTTAATTTCTCGTGATAAAAATGACTTATGCTTTACGATCTGTTTTCTATTAATCAAATATGAGTGAAACCATTTAATTATAAGTTCATCGAAGCCAAAATTTCTCAGTTTTTTTATTAATAAAGAAATGGAGACTTTATCGAAAGCTTTAGAGAAATCTGTATATATTGTAACACCCCCCGGTCGTCTCGTGAGAGAACGTCCGGTAAGCGGCCCTTGTAGCTCAGTCGGTGATGGAAGGAATTGTTAACAAATACTGGTAACATGAAAGAAACACTTTGATCACTGGTAAAATCACTTTTATTCCTGGGCAAAATAATTCAAAATGCCCCAGGGAAGTTACACATGTAAATAGAATCGGAAATTTGAAAATTAGGTGGACAGATAAGAAGATGAAAAGTTAGTAGCCAGTATAAAGCTTAGAAATTAGGAAGACTTATAGTTAGCATCACTATGGTAACAAATGTTACAGATCAATGTGTCTTAGCGCGACACCGCATTACAGGATTTTCGCAGGGATGAATACCCTGAATTATATTGCCTTGGTAAAGTTTGTTTTTGTGGGCCCGGAACGGGCGCGTTGCGGCCGAGAGGGCGGCGGCAACCTTCACAGAGGGGCGCGGCCGGGGCGAGGAAACGGCTGCCGTCCTTCGAAAAAGTTCGGCGGCAGGTCAATGGCCCCCCCGGGCCGTCAGCTGGCGGTCGGGTCGTGGCGTCACCACAGGAGTGGCGACGCGTAGCTGCGTTGACGGCGTCTAGGAGTGTTGTCTGCGTCTGGGAGAACTGGCAGAAACTGGTAGACTTGGAGCGGCCGGGCGTTCACAATCTCAGGAACGTAGTGGTCGATCATGCGTCTCTCTGATTTCCATGATAATAATTGTCGGACTCAACTTCGGACAGTTTACAACTTCTTCGGAGAAACATTCGCCTCACGACGAATTCCCACCCCAGAGAATTTTCTCTATCTACTGCAGCCGGTTCAGTGCTCAAAACTCGCAGCAAAATAATAAAATCCCACATAGGCACATTCGCCCGGTTAATCCCACCCCAGATAAGTTTTTCTCCTAACTGCCCTCAGCCTAGAACTCAGGCTCCTTCCGACAAAAATTACAAGTCTTTCAGAGACACACTGGTCTCTCCCCGATGAATAATTATCCCCCCCAAAGAAGATTCTCTCCCGACTGCTCCCCGTCTAAAAGATCTGGCCCCGTCTGATGCTCTGCACTTTCTGAGATTTTGTCAGTCGAAATTGCATTAGGTTAACTTTTGCCCCCACCCAATTTTCTCGTATGTTCTAGCTCCTTAAGATAGTTGCGCCGCTATTGGCCGAAAGAAATGGCGCATTACGTTTTTTTGACCAATGGTGACAGGGGTAGTGGATGGAGTTCCGACTCTTTGCATAACTGTGAGCGTCGAGAATTTTCTTTGCCCTTCCAGAACATGCTCGCACAGGACGGGCGTTGTCCGTGAAAGAATTTGTCGATTTCAAAAGCAATCTCGAAGGTTCGTGCAGCTGGCCATGCGAACACGTGCTCCACAGTAAATCTGTCGGCGACTGACCCTCTTAACGACTACTTTAATGTGCCGGAGGCGGAGACGGGTGTCGCGATAAGCAGGGTTGCGCGCGTGAGGCCATGTCGCAATCTGTTCCCAGTATTACTCAGGGTGGCCGAGTCAGTTTGTTTAATTTAATTTTCCTGGCATGAGGAAATCGGTTTCGCCACAATATAGCATCTATTTGATAACAGAGTTCTAAATTTTCATAAATATCCTGACTAAATAAGAGCAAATTAGTTAGAGTGGATTTACCATTCACAAATCCATGTTGTTCTTTTATAATCATAGAATTAATATAAGTTTTTATCTTTTTTGATATAATAACTTCAAATAGTTTTGGTATCGCACTCAAGATTGAAATAGGTCTGTAATTAGTTACATCGGATTTGCTTCCAGATTTGTGAATTGGCGTGATGTAGCTAGATTTCCATATATCTGGAAAAATACATTCTTTCAGAGATTTATTCAAAATGTCACATAGGGGTTTGTATAAGACGTAAGCGCAGTTTTTCATAAAGAGAGCTGGTATTCCATCCGGTCCCGTACATTTACTTTCTTTTAATGCCAATAATTCAGTTAATAATTCGTCTGGTAGTATGGTAATATTTGTAAAATGTGTACCCTGTTCAATATTTAGTTCCTCTGAGTATACGGGAAAGTCATCAGTTTGACTTGAATACGTAGATTCAAAAAAATCAGCCAAAAAATTAACCCCTTCAGAACCACCTGTCGAGAGACGATTTTCGTAGGAAAGTATGGATGGTAAACCATGATCTTTTTTATTGTTGTTAATAAAATTCCAAAAAGGTTTGATATCATTTTTAATTGAAGTTTCGGTTCCTGATACATAATTTTCAAAACACTCTTTCAAGTTTTTTTGATTCCGATCTCAGTTTTGAAAAATTTTTATAATCTACATCTGTTTTAGTATTTTTATATCTACGATGGTAATTGTTTTTAGCTTTAATACAATCCTTCAGTTCTCTACTATACCATATTGGATATTTCGAAGTGTTAATAAATTTTTTTGGAACATATTTTTCAATCAAATATTGCAATTTATCATAAAAAAATCGTTATAGCTTCATTAAGTGAAAGATTCGTTAAAATATTCCAAGATACAGATTCTAATTCATTTATTATTTGTATATAATCGGCTTTAGTAAAATCAAAGGTGTGGAAATCACCATTAAGAGTATTAACTTGTAATTTATCTAATTCAATGTTGAAAATTAGTACAGGATTGTGAGGATCGATTGGCTCAACTAATGCATCTAAAGAGTTCGATAAATCATTACATTTCACGTTAGAAAAAATCAAGTCAAGGGTTTCATTTGTTTTGTTTGTTATATGATTATATTGGTTAAGATTTAGATAGTTAAAAGAATCGGAAACAATTTTAGCATTATCATAGATACTAAGCAAATATTCTTGTTTGGGTGAAAGATATAATCCCGTATTTTTGTTATGCCACATCATGCCTGGAAAATTGTAATCACCGACTATTATGAATGTTTTATCAGAATTTTCTAATTGACATTCGACATCATGACGATGTTTAACGCAGAGGTCAGGTGGACTTCTTGGTTGAAAATAGACAGTACCCACAACAATATCTTTATCAGCAGTAGCAATTGTAACAAAAAGTTGTTCAATGTCGTTATTATCTACATTATTTCTAAAACTAGCAAATTTCTTTTGAATTGCAATAAGAACTCCACCTCCTCTCTCATAATTAGTTGCTTCATAATCCCTATCTTTCCTATAAATATCGAAGTTTTTTAAACCTAATTCCGCATTGTTGATTTCATCATTGAGCCATGTTTCTGTTAATATCATTATGTCCGCATTGTCCGATTGGTGGTGGATATTTCTAAGAAGATGACGTTTGGTCCTGAGTCCTCTAACATTTTGGTAGTAGATCCGTAGCGAGCGTTTCACTGTTGTTGAATCAAGTTTTTTGGTTTATTCGAGTCCTGGGTGACGATCTGAGGGATACCATTTCGATATTTGATAATTCTTTTTTGAGCGCCTGGCATAGCATTGAGACGTTCAACTTCAAGCTTCAGACTCTTCAGATGATTACGCTGCTGTATTGTTTTGTCAGATGAGAATTGTACTGTACCTTTGTAGAGCTGATTGCGACGCAGGATATTCAAAGCAGTATCCGAATCTTTCAAAACAATTTTCAATGGTCTAGGTACATTTTTATCTTCTCTTTTACCCAGTCTGATTGCCATTTGGATCTCTGGACAAGAATTGTTGAAAGTACTCATAATCTCGTTTACCTTTGCTATATCTTCTTTCTGGCGCTCGGCTGCTTCAGCTTTCAGTGATTCAGCGACCTTGTACATGATGATGTTTTTGGATCTCATCTGACGATCAGAAATTTCGTTCAAAGTACGCTCAAATAACACAGAGTCCAGTAACAAAGATTCCGATTGTACAACACCTCTATTTGCTTGTTCTGTTTGGGACCTAAGCTGTTCAATTTCCTGCTGAAGAGCTGTAATTTTGGCCAAGAGTTCCGGAAGAACTCTAAGGCCTTTCTCACAGTCATCGCAGTGATATTTTACACGTCTTTTTCCCTTTAATTCCAGACAGCGTTGTTCGGTAGAAGATAAGTCAGCACAATCGTAGTGACTAGGTCTTCTACAGCTCTCACACTGGGCATATTTCTCAGCTGTGATGCTGTGAGTGCATATCATACAGATTACACTCTCTGGCATTTTCGGATGTATCACAGTTCAACAATAAGTAAAAAGTATAATAATTACTCAAAATTTAAATAATTTAAATAATAGTTTCACTGTGTAAGACTTAGTTAATAAATTATAATCAAACAATAACAATTATTTGTATTATACTGTATAAGATTCTAATAATTACGACAATGTTTAGAAACACAACCGAATTCTACGAGAACAGAATCAATACTCAATAATCAATACTCAATTTTAACTTACTACTAAAATCATAATGGAACAATTCCACTCATTAGAAAAATGTTATGGCATTCAATATTTTTAAATTATTGTGAACATTTTACATGATCTCGTACTCACTGATGTCTGAATTCAAATCGTAAAAAAGTAAAATTTGAATTAATAAATGAACATAATTACAACATAGGAGTAATATGACAGAGTAACATGATCTGATAACAACGCTGTCTCACATGCACACAATTCATACATTATCTATAATCACAAGGTTCTCTTCAGGTACAATCTCTTGAAGTGCACAGGCAAACTCTCACCTTGGCACCAAACTTGAAGTCATATGTTCACTGTTCATGTTCGTCTGAGTCGTTAAATGTTCTCTTTCCGCTATATGTTGAACTGTACGCGTTATCTTGGTATTCACTTACTGTTTTTGTTACGCCTTGGGCTGCATCGCTGGCAGTTTGCTGAGCACTCTGAGTTTAATGTTTATTTTTAAACAGAGACTTGAATGTGTACTGCGTACTGGTGTATGTGTTTCCAGCTTGTGATTTTCCAGTTGTGGTTTTATCCCCTTTATTGATTAGTTTGGAATTGGAAGAACTGGATGGTTTAGCAAACACACTATATGAGAATTTATTAGATAGTAACACCGACTCATTCATTCCCAGGATACAATTAGTAGCCTGAAACCTGGCATTGTAATAGCAATTGTGGAAGGCCAGTCATAATAAATCCAAACCATTTCAAATTACAATCGCCTGCTCCCCTTCCATGTCCTTTTTCTTTTACGATAAAGAATTATCTTGTTTTCTACAGGCAGGAAAGGATCCACTTCAAGGTGACAGCAGCTTTCTTGTAATTGCTTCACATATTCTGCTACAGGACCCTGCTTTTAGATGTTTATTTCTGTCTGGTGGCATGCTGCATCTCACTTCACCCCGAGGAGATGCGAGTGAAGAAAGTAGAAGCTTCTAGGAGCTACTGATAAACAAGTGACCACAAGTCTCAAAAATACAATGAGATTATTCAGCACTTCCACATAGTATTCCAGTCACATTCAATATGGCAAGATGTCGAGGGATCTGCGTGACCTGCCAGGCTTCCTGATGTCCTTCATGTCCCCATTCAGCCACTAACGTCAAGTCACCACATGTGGTGATAAATTGCAAGAGTTCTGCAGATCTTAGGTCTTAGTGTCGTGGTGTTAAAATGATGGAAAAGAAGAAAAGGTTTTTTATTAACATCCATAAATAATAAACGCCCAAATTCTCCCACTTCAACTATTCTGATACTCATTCCAGCGCAGCACAGTACGCACAAACCGCTTCATTCCATTCCCTACAACTACTTTGGATTTTTGTCCAAAAGTTGTTGTTCTAGTTCTATAACTTTGTGGATTACACTATTTTCTTCTTCATTTCTTCTTTAATCACTTTCAGGTCTTTTATTTCCTCAATCACCTCATCATATTTGTTACTTAGGAAGTGTATAGTCGTTTTTATCTCATTCATACTTCCATTGAGGGTGTCTATTTTGCTGTTTATTTCCTGCAGTGCCGTAGCAAGAGGATTGGGTGAGTTGACTGAGTTGACCTGGTGTTACCACTAGGTCTACATTTCGCACATCTCCAGTTTCTCTTGCCTCTTTCTGATTTTGCCCGATGCGTGGTCTCGCTGATCGAGCAAGAGAAATGAAGTTATTCGTCACATCCATTACAAAATACCTCTTCGTTCTTCATTTCTCCCTCACATTTCCCACAGGTTAAAACTGACATGGTTTAACTCTTGGTTTGTTTTTTAGCAAGAAAGAGTGTTGAAAGAAAGTTTAATTTATATTCTTCTTAAACAGATTATTTTGGATCAGCTGTGTTCGTGGCGAACGGCTGAAGAAGTACTACGTGGCAAAAAGCGAACAGTTCCTGCGAGGTGTCACTGGCACTTGATTTTTCTTCTTTTTGAGAGTTTCACTTGATTTCTTCTTTTCCTAACAACAATCGATATTCACTAACTGTAGCCCTAACAGCTCACAACACTTTCACTGCACTATAAATCCAAAAAACTACTTTTTTTGATGAATTTTGATTCTACTCCTTCCGGCAACGGCAATACGCTCAGGCAACCTTCAAGCCAATGGGTTGTCCAGTTTCCAAGCAATATAGTTAAAGAACCTATGTTTTTATTTATTTATTTATTTATTTATTAACATACAGGCTAAATAGCCCAAATAATATACAAGAGTTAAGTATACAGTAAGTATTACAATTGAGAGTCGCATATTTTGTATGATTTTAATCTAATGAAATTTGTTTAATATCGATAATTTCGCATGTTTTTGAATACATAAATTGATGACGATTCAAGCGCAGGACATGTCACGTTGTTACATAATCGAGAAAGTCTGGGTATTGGTGAATAGTATCCATAAGATGTGTTAAAATGTTGGACATTCAGTATACGATTTTCTCTCAGTGTATAAAATGACGTATTGAATTCGAACATTGATTGTAATTCGTTACAGGTGATGTTGTTGTTAATGATGTTGTATAACATACAGGCATCTGTATAAATTCTGAATGATTCAAATGTACTAAGTTTAGTTATTTTAGCTATTTCCCGATAGTCATGATCCAGCGATGGGTTACGTATTTTTGCTTTGAAAGCTGCGTATTTAAAAAAATTGTGCTGGACTTTTTCAATTCGTTCAATATTTTTAGTAAAATGTGGAGTCCAAATCGTGGATGCATACATCAAAGTTGGTTTGATAAGAGTATTATACAATGATACCAAGGTCTCGATTTTAGAAAAATTAGAACTGTGTCTCTTAACAAATCCCAACATTTTTAGACTTTTATTTACAATGTAATCGATGTGTGGGTTGAAGTTTAGTTTCGAGTCTAAAATAACTCCTAAATCTTTAATTTGATTAACATGTTCTATATCAACTGTTGCTATGTTATAATTAAATTTAATTGCATGTTTTTTTCTATAGATACTTAAAATTTTACATTTATCGATGTTAAGATTCATAAAGTTGTTTTTACACCAGTCAGATAAGCTATCTAGATCTTTTTGCAAAAGAACACAATCCGAAACATCACTTATTATTCTATAAAATTTACAATCATCTGCGTAAAGTAAAAATTTGCTATCAGAAAAAGATACATTTATGTCGTTGATAAAGATCAGAAATAATATTGGCCCTAAATGTGAACCTTGTGGTACACCTGAGGTAACATTTATTTTTTTTGATAAAAAGTTTTTATATTTTACATATTGTATTCTATTTGACAAGTATGATTCGAACCATTCAATTAGGGGTCCTGTGATTCCAATGTTTTTGAGTTTTTGAATTAGTAGAGGAATATGTACTTTATCGAACGCTTTGGAAAAATCTGTGAATATTACATCAATTTGTGAACCATTTTCGAGTGAATTATATAAATCTTGAGTAAGTATCATTAAATTTGTTGTGGTTGATTTACCGTTTAAAAAGCCATGCTGTTCACTAATTATAAATTGATTAATATAAGGTTTAATTTTAGATGTAAGAATAGACTCAAAAACTTTAGGAATCACATTCAATATGGATATCGGTCTATAATTATTAACTGATGATTTGTCGCCTGATTTGTGGATAGGTGTAATATAACTTTCTTTCCACACGCTAGGAAAAATGCCTTCATTCAGGGACTTACGGAATAATTTGTAAATTGGTATATAGAGGGCTTCAGAGCATTTTTTCAAAAATATCGAAGGAATACCGTCTGGTCCGGAGCTTTTGGTCTCTTTCAAAGCACGCAATACTTTTAGAACATCATCTGGTGAAATATTTAAGTCATCAATGGAAAAATTAGGAGAATTATCAGATTTTTCAGTATCTATATCAACAACACCAATAGAATGATTTCGACAGTAAGTTGACTGAAAATAATCTGCAAGTAGATTTACTCCTTCGAAACCGTTATCTGAGGTTATATCGTTGTAAGATAATGATTTTGGCAATCCATAATCAGATTTATTATTATTTACGAATTTGTAGAAAGATTTAGGATCATTTTTTATATTATCTTCTGTTTTTCGTACGTAATTTTTGAAGCATGTTCTTTGTAAATTTTTAGTAGTAGACCTCAACTTAGAAAATATTGAATAATTATTGACAGAATCAACGTTGGATTTATATAATTTGTGGAAGTAATGTTTAGCTTTTATTTTTTCTTTCAATTCTTTACTATACCAAACAGGGTATTTAGATGTATATGTAACTTAGAGTGGAATGTTTTGTTTGATTATGATTTCAAGTGTTTGGTAAAATAAATTAATTGAATCATTTAAAATGTTAACATCAATAAAATTCCAAGATATTGCTTTTAATTGATCTATTATCAGGGGATAATCAGCGTTACTAAAATTGTATGATTGAAAATCGTAATCTAGTTTTGATGTTTCATTTACATATGGTATTTCACATAAAAGTGGTGGATGATAATTATCAATAGGTAACAATGGTTCAATAGATAATGATATATTTAGAATTTCGATATTAGAAAAGAATAAATCTAGAGTGTTTCCAGTTGAATTTTTGAAAGTATTATGTTGATACATATTATATAGACTAAATGAGTCAGAGATAGCTAAAGCACAATCATAATTTGATGGAATACAATTTGGATTGTTAGGATTAACCGCAACACCATGATCATCATTTATCCAATTTACGTCAGGGAGGTTGTAATCGCCAGCAATAAAAATATCATGTTTTGAACTATCCAAAATTTTTTCAACATCTTCAATATGTTTATAATATAAATTAACCGGAGCTCTAGGGTGAAGATAAACTGAACCTACAATAATTTCCCTATTGCCGACGTTTACATTAACAAATAGTTGTTCTATATCGTTGTTAATCAATGTTATTCTTGAGCTAAACATTATCTTGTTTACCGCAATTAAAATGCCTCCTCCTCTTGTGTAGTTACTCGTCAATGGGCTTCTATCTTTGCGATAGATGTTGAAGTTTGACAGTTTGAGTTCAGCATCGAAGAATTCGCTATTGAGCCAGGTTTCGGTTAGGATGATGATGTCTGGGTTCTCTGATGAATGTTGGATATTCATCAGTTGGTGAAGTTTGGTGCGGAGGCCTCTTACATTTTGGTAGAAGATGTTGACTGGGTTGCTTGGGATTGCGTCATTCCCTTTTTTGATTTGGCTTGTGGTTTATTAATTATTTTGGGAAAACCATTTATGTACTTAATGATTTTTGTTGGTATACCTTCTTCTCGATTTAGACGTTCAACCTCTGAGTTAAGAAACTTTAAGTGATTTCGTTGTTGCTGTGTTTTATCTGATGAGAATTGAATTGGTCCAGTGTAAAGTTCCTTACGTTTTAAAATATTTAAAACTTGTGAAGAATCTTTCAGAACTATTCTAAGTGGACGAGGTTTGGTTATGGTGTCTGTTTGTTTGCCTAATCTAGTTGTCATAACAATGTCCGGGCATACCTCGTTGAATGACTTGAAGATTTTTGTAGCCTCATTGCTGTCATCTTCTTGACGTTTTGTAGCATCATCTTGGGTTGATTCCTTGACGTTGTGGAGGATAATATTTTTTGATTTCAGTTGTCTTATCGAGAGTTCCTCGATTGCATTCTCAATTACTGCTGTGTGACCTTGATTCTCCAATGTGTTTGCTTCAGATTTATTTTTGGTAATCATTTCTGTGAGCTTAGTTATTTCAGCTTTCATTGATGTTATTGAAGAGAGAACTTCTGGTAGAATACTCATGCCTTTTTCGCAGGCCAGGCAGAAAAATTTCATACGCCGTTTACTTTTTAATTCAAAACATCTGTTCGGTTGTACAGATATCCGAGCAAATGTAATGACTAGTTGCTTTGCAACTGTCACATGTTGCAAATTTTGTATCAGTTATCTTCTCACTGCAAACTGTACAGGTGTTATTTTCTTCCTCGTCATCTTGGATCCTTTGAGTTTCTTTGTTGGGCATTTTCAAATTAGTATTTGTGTTCTCACAAATCTTCAACCACAAACCGGCTTTACAATTTATGCACTTCTAATCAAAGTATAACCAAGCACTACAACACGCCGCGCACACCAAATATATTTCACTAGCGATTTAATTACTAAAATAGTTTATTTCTAGTTTGCCTAATGTTTATCCTGGTTCATATTACTTAATTAGTGCACTCTGCAAAATATTTATCACGACAAATATCAATTGACTATATATTAGTGATGAAAATACGGAGCTACCTTTGTATACTCTCTACACGTCTTATGTTGAGTTGATTCAATTTTTTCGAATAAATGTCATAATGAGGCGATCAAACTGGAGAAGCGAATAATAAAATTGGTCTCACCAACGAAAAATATAGTCTTTAAAATGGAAGGATTTTTGAATTCACTGGTCATTCTCATAACAAATCGAAGAAGTTGATTGGCTTTATTAACGACATAATTAATATGTTTATCAAATTTCAAAATAGGATCAAAAATAACTCCAAGATCGTTATATTCATAAAGTGACTCGAGAATATGATTGTCAAAAGAATAACTATAAACTATAGGGTGTCCAGGAAATAAGGACGAATATTAAAGTGCTCTAGAACATATAAAATTTAATGAAAATGTAATTTTGTTTTTACAAACATATAAGTAACTTCTCCCATTTATGTATGAAAAATTATATCCCCCATATGACCACCCAAGGCCGTGCGGCAATGAGCAATGCGTTCATTGAAGTTAGCGATGACGCGTTTACAAACATCTGGTGGGATGCCGTTAATAATCCTTGTAATTTCCTTCTTCAATTCGATTATTGTTCGTGGTTTGTTCACGTACACTTTTGATCTCATAAATCCCCACAAAAAAAAGTCACAAGGCGTTAGATCGCATGATCTGGCAGGCCATTCCTGGTTGCCACGCAAAGAGATAATTTTTTGAGAAAACTTTTCATTCAGCAAAGCAATCGTTTCACGGAATGTGTGACATGTTGCTCCATCTTGTTGAAACCATAAATCGTCATTTTCCATATCATCCAAAACTTGGAAAAACCAATCAGAAAGCATATTCCTGTAAAGAGAGAGAGAAGGCGGTGTTTTGGTTCAGAATGCCTGCCCAGTTGGGGCTCTTCATTTTGCTTTGTGGTTGGTTTGTTTGGTTTCTTAGTTGTGGTGCGCCACTCCCCCATACAAGACGGGGATTGGGTAGCAGGGTGGGTAGAAAAGAGGTGGGTTTATTTTGTTAGGGTTTGACGGGTTATTTTGTTTGAAGTAGAGGGTGGAAGACGGAAGGAGAGAAGAAGGGGAAAGATAAGAAGTCTTTTAGTTAGTCTTATGGTAGTTTAAAAGTTTGTGAGTAATGTTATTGTCTTTTAGTGCCCTCAGAAGTTAAGTGGGAGGTGGTGGAAGTTGCAGAATGTCGAGGGGGTGTTTCTTGGTTCTATGTCTGGGTGGATTTGCGAGTATGGGCAGATGGGAAGTGAGTAGGTGATTGTATGAAGGATCAGAGAGGAAGTTGCGAATGCTATTTTGTGCGGAGGTGTGAATATAGGTTGCTATGTGGGGGGTGTTGTGAAGGGTACGTATGTCGTTTAGTCGGGTGTAGATGGGAGGTCTGAAAATAAGTCTGATAATTATATTTTCTAGCCTGGTGAGTTGAAGGTAGTTGTTGTAGGAAGTGCATGACCAGGTCGGGTGAGTGTAGGTAATGATTGGGCGGATGTAGGTGTAGTAAAGGGATAGTTTTCTTTTAGTAGGAAGCAAGTGATGTAAGAAGAGAGGGAGGAGTACGTTGATTAGTCTATGAGTTTTGGTCGTGGTTTCTTGGATGTGAGGGGTCCATAGGAGTCGTTGGGAGAAGTGAAGACCTAAATATTTGATTTGGTCTTGCCAGGGAAGAGGTTGTTGATTAATAAGAAGAGGGGGGAGGGTGACGGTTTTCTGCGGTTTGAAACAATTATTGCTTGGAATTTTGAGGGGTTTAGGGTTATGTTTGTTGGCTTTGACCCAGGAGTGGAGGGTGTCTAATGCTTTTTGGGGTTGGGTAAGGGAGTAATAGAGGGATCGGTAGGAAGCTAGGAAGGCAAAGTCATCCGCGTAGAGGAATGCTTTGACTCCGTTTGTTGGTGGGATGTCGTTAACGTAGAGAGAGAAGAGGGTGGGTGAGAGCACGGCGCCCTGTGGAACGCCGGCCTGGATTTGGTGTTTAGAAGTATGTTGAAAATGTTTTACTAAGAAGTAGCGGTCTGTTAAGTAGTTTTGAATAAGGGAGTAGAGGTGGGTTGGAACGTGAGGAATAAGTTTCATTAGGAGAATGCTGTGGGAAATGGTGTCGAAAGCTTGGGTGAGGTCGGTGAAGATGCAGGGGATTTATTTTTTGTCATGAAGCGGTGTAGCTATGGATAGAGCAATGTTAAAGGTTTGGAGGTTTTTCAGGAATTGGGAAAGAAGGGGTTTTTTGGAATTTAATCCGCCTCGCGCGTTCCAGGATGAGAGGGTGAGGAAACGTGGGGATTTAGCCATTTAGTTGAAGATTTCGACTAATTTAATGGCTGCTTGGATTAATTTAGAAAGGATGTCTCCTGGGCCTATGAGGATGGTGACGATTGGGGAGATTGAGCAAAGGATTTTCTTGAGGTCGCATGATTTGACGAGGTTCAGAAGTTCAGTGAGATCTTGAGAGGAGGTTGCTGGGGTTGGCTGGGTGTTTTGTGATTGTGTGTTGGAGGGTACGTTGGAGGTTACTGAAGAGTAAGAGTTAGTTTGTGGGTGGAGATGAGGGAAGGAAGTGGTGGATTGTACATTAGGGGGTGGTGCTGGTGTTGGGGTGGATTTTTGTAATTGTGTGTTTCGGAGGGTACGGGCATTGGCGATATACTGGCAGATGGCGTCGAAAGCAGGGTGGTTTAGTTTGCAGTTGCAGCAAGTCGGGGTGAAGTTGTCTGTCTGCGCGTTTGGGCATTTGTCTGTGGCGTGGTTTCCAGAGCAGAGGGCACAGGTGGTCGGTCGTCTGCAGTAAGTCCTGGTATGGTATAGCTTCTGGCAGTTCTTGCATTGGGGTACTCTGTCTGTCGGTTTGTAGTCCTCCAGCTTAATGCTATAATGTCCGATGTACTTAACAGTCTGTTTAATTTTGGTGATGTCTCGTCGTGGAATCTCTATGGTGTAGATTCCTAGAGGAGTCAGTTGTCCGTCAGCGTCGCGTTTCTACATCTCGGCCACATGGAATACAGTTAGTTGTTGGGCAGTCAGATTGTCTTTGATAGTGTCTGTTGGCAGGTTTGGTGGAAGTCCTTTGATGACTAGTTTTTCCCTAGTCTCGTCCGTTGCTCTGTTGAAGTGGTACGCAATGTGGCGGAAAAATAGTTGTCTAAGGTCCGTGGTCCTGATGGCGTCGAGTCTGTCTCGAATTCTGTTGTGTGCAGTTACCGTGTTAAATGTGATTATCAGTTCTGTCCTGGTGCCTTTGCTGGTAGCTTGTCCGTTGGAGTAGTGCATTAAGTCCTTTGTCAGTTCGTTGGGGCATAGCAGTGAGTCCAGGTCGATTTTGAATTGTCCTATTTTTGGCCTAGTGCCAGTAGTTTGGGTCGGGGTCCTTTTTTGGGAGGTGGTGTTGTCTGTGGTCGATGTTTGGGTGGAGGAGGTGCTTGGGTTTGAAGTTGTGGTTGTGGTTTGGTTGTCGGAGGTAGAGAGAGGGGAGGAGGAGTTGCTGAGGGGAATGCCTTTAGGAGGTAGTTGGTTAGTAGGCCTAAAAACTTTGGGGTAGGGGATGAAAGGGCCACCCTGGTGTGAGGGATTTTGGGTGGTTAGGATGGCGTCATTGGGGGAGGGCGAATGGTCCCGCTTGCGCGGGTCATTTGCTGGCTGGATGGGTGCAGCTCCCGTTGGCATATTACCAGATCCGAAGGTGGAGGGTGGATCATCTTCGGAGACTGCATCCATCCGTTCAATGGTGTTGTCGCTCATCTGAGCGCGCGGCTCCGCTCCGCTCCTCGAGAACAGCTGCAGGAGCGCTGCTCGAAGGACTTCCTCAGCACCTTCGAGAAGTCAAAGGTCGTCTTCTGGGATGCAGGTCTTCTTTTGGTGCCGGCCCCAAGTCGTCCTGCTGCGTGCCGCAGCGGGTCTCGTTTTTCCCTCAATTTGGTGGGATATTTCTAAATTGAGAGGAAATATCACTCTAAACAGTGAATCGCACTATACAGCTAGTGAATCGCACGCTACACAGCTAATGAATGCAATGCTCGCACACTACACTGCTAGTGAACGTTTAGTGAACTAGTATACGTTTATTTTAGTGAACTAGTATACGTTCAGTATAACCTTCATTGGTCTTGATTTAGAGTTTTTGAAATGCCCCAATCTAATCATTTTAATTTCAGTGGTATCGGTATTCGCAATTTCTGTTAATATAGAGAAACGGCTTGTTTATCATCATTTAGACGTTGCTGTGTTGAGTTGTCATTGATTTCATCGATGCCATGTATAATATTTCTTGAGCGCTGTTTTGTATCAACAAATTCGGAGTAAAGTTTCTCAAATTGCGTATTGTCAATAGGAATGCTGCTTTCTATTGAATAATTAGATTGTTTAAGTTCGTTGATTTGGGCCACAAGATCCAAGTTGGATTTTTGCAGTCCCTCAACAATCTCTTTCAAATTCAACAATGTAAATCTAATATCATTTTGTTCATTAAAAATATCTATACACGACGTACAAAAATATTTCATTTGTCTCTTGGTTTTCTTTAGAGCAAATACCTTTATTTCCGAAGCCGAGAGATCAGTACAATCGGGATGAAGTCTAGACCTACATCTATCACATTCAATAAAATCAGCATCACCAGTCTTGTTCCGAATATTAATAACATTGCCACACTTCTCGCATTCGCTCATTTTCAAATAATTTAATAGTGAGACAATAAAGATTTAAAAAGGATATTTTTTTATTTATTAACAGACTGTGGAATACAAATAATATAATACAAGTATGTACATTATTATTCCGCTGAGTAATTAATCCAGTGCGCGGGTTAATATAAAATTAAATTTAACGGCAGTCAACCCGACAATGCACCAAAACAAAAATACGTCCGATTCCAACGGCGGCTAAATGCGATACGAATTTGTAGAAATGTTTCACGGGCATCGCCTTCTTGCTAAGCGACCTCCATTGCGCCCTCGGTGCGAGGTATTGTAAACAATACACTGGCGAATGCCACCGTTGTCGGTTGAAAATGTTGCACTAATTTGTTAGAATTTTAACACCACACAATTCGTGAGAGTTGTTGATAACTGTTACTGTAGCACTATAACATTCACTGGAACACAGATACGAGGCGAGGCGCAGCGCTGTGCGCGTAGGTCTGTACTGTGCGACTGCTCGCAGCGGAGTGATGGAGAAATATTCACTCAATCTTTTCCAATCGCGAGAATAAAAACCTCCCTCCAATTGTACAGTCAGATTATATCTCCAATTATCTCACACACTAAAAAACATACTCCCCTTTGCCTCAGTTCCAACAATAATAGTCACTCAGCACTACTCACTACTCAGCAGTCACCTAACACACCATATTATCGAAGAATGTCTTGATGCCTACTTAGAATTTATTACAAATCTAGAACTAGTTTTTGTAAACAACCCAAAATCGAAATTCTGAATAATGGGTGATTTTAATTTACCAAATACATTATGGTCAAACTTTGATATTGTTCATTCGGAATTTTTAAATGTCTCCGGTACTGAAATCGATATTGGCACACAAATTCAACATACAATGAATTATATCAATTTATATAGTTAAACAAAATATTTAATGATAATTCTAAAATTCTCAACTTAATATTTGCTTCTAATTATTCAAATGTAATTAAATCTGACTCCTATTGTTCCTTGTGATTACTGTTATCCAGTACTGGAACTCATGATACATATCAAAGAAAGCTACTTGGCACTCAATACTGTAAACACAACGCGGGGCGCCAGGTTCAGTTCCTGCAACGTGGTTGGATGGAAGCGTTGGGAGGTCATGAATTAGTACACTGAATCATTGGTAACAAACTTGGGTTTATTCCTGGCACCATGAGCTGCCAGGGAAGTTACAGGTCGCTAGAGGGCGACATAGGTTACTTCTGAAATCTACTTTGCGAGCTCGTAACTTGAACCATTAATAAACAAATTTTCTTAAAACTAACATAAATGACTTAATTCTAACAATCCATGCATCACTCTGTCTACTATGTACAAGGCCTGAGCGCGGCCGCTTTTAATCTCTCGCCAGAATGTCCTGCGAGGGAGCCCCGCGTCATAACTATCACCGCTGGCTGATGGTGGCTCCGGGGACCGGCCGGATGGCGGTCCTCAGGGGCGAAGGCGGCGGGCGGTCTCAGGTCACCGACCTCCGACGGGGTGTTCCTCCTCAGCTGGCAGCGTGGCGCGGCGACGGAGTCGCCAGATCGTGCGGGCTCAGTCAATCCAGGGTACACGGGCGCTGGCCGTAGTGCAATGCGGGCATGAATGGGCCCGATATGGCGTTAGGCGGCGGAGGCAGATGGGCTTACGCGGAAATTACGCGGGTCTTGCCATCTCCCGCCCAAGTTTCCTCCGTGGCCAATCTACGGTGCCGTTTTAAGAATATCTTCCTACGAAGAATTCTCTAAGAATAATACTGTCTTTCTAAGAATGTCGTTCTGCTAGTAACGTCCTAATAATAATAAACTTCGAATGCCGTTTTAAGAATGTCTTCCTACGAAGAATTCTCTGAGAATGTCTTTCTACTAGTAATGCTCTAATAATAATAATCTCCACTCAGAGAACGTCTTTCCACTAGTAGCGTCCTAATAGTAATCTTCCTCTGCCCATCTCGCGTTCAAGTAAGTTCTCTTTCCCCCTCCTAAAACGTTTCCAAATCTGTGGATTTGCCCCTTCCCCCATGATGAAACTTCCCATTGGCTGAGAGCAATTGCGTTTTAACATTATAGTTCTCCAATCGAGTTGCAGCTTTTGTGGAATTTTCCAGGGAGATCTCTCTTTCTATCTTGGGCCTCCCTCCTCTCTCTCTCTCCATCGTGAGTGATTCCAGAAGCTGCTTTCGCAGCTGTCCGGACACGTGTTCAAGCGGTGGCGTATTCTTCTGGGCCATAAACTGTCGGCGGAGGCTGATCGGCACCCTGCGACGGCTAAGTTCTAAATAACCCCTTTGGGATTTGAGTTTCTTACGCGGGCGCGTGGCAAAAAGGGTGCGGGGGCGCGTATTGTTCGTTGGGGGGTTGCCCGGTGGCTCGGACGGTGGCGTTTACGAGGGGTCATAAACGTGTCCGCGGTCGGTACAAGCTCTGTCAAGTAGGGGGCGCGGCCTGGTGGTCGTTAGGGGGGTCTTCGCGACAAAGGCTCCGTCCCGTGACCTACTTTGCCGCGATGGAAGCTATTTCTAGATAGAATTATTACAATATTATTGGCGACGCCACAATAGAATTATTACAATATTATTGGTGACGCCACAATACGTTAGTCACGAAATACAATTATAACTTCGCAGACTTTACGTCAATTAGCGAAGACTTATGCTCATTTGAATGTAGTAGCTATTTTGAAATTAACTCTATTCAATCACGTGTTGATTATTTTTATAATTTTATTTATGAACTGATCGAAAAACATGTACCCAAAATGTATGCATCTCCTCTTCAATACCCATCTGGGTACTCTAAAGAATTGAAATTAATGTTAAACGAAAGTCTAAAGCTCACTCCAAATACAAATTTACAGATGATCCTTTAGATTATAGAAAATGTTCAAAATTATGCAAAAACTGTAAATCAAAATCTCATCTTGATTATGATAATTATGTGATAAATATTGAAAATTCTATTCCATCCAATATAAAGTCATTCTGGAAATTTACTAACAATAAAACAGAAACGAATGGTATTCCAAATTATATTTTCAATGATAATGAAACAGCTGACACCCCTCAAAAAATACTAGATATTTTTTGCTGATTACTTCGAATCTGTATTTTATTTACATAGTTTACGCCCACATTGGAGCACTTAAATCAAGCCCAAATACATTTATGTTAATAAAGAATTAACTGAAGATTTAGCTTGCATCATCTTCTTCCTTTCCCAAAACCTCTTCATTCTGGCTGACCTGGCTGTCCTTTCTTCATCAGATATGACATATTGTTTGCGTTGTACAGTTTTTAATGGCAATCTTATTTGTTTGTTCTTGAAAATCCTTTTTTCTTCTCTATTTTCAATTTGCTTCATTGTAATATTTAGCTCTTTTAAATCATTCTGAACTTCTTTAAACCAATTATTTTTTGTTTTACTGTTCCAAAAGTAATTAAATAGTTGTTTTAGTATCCTATTATCATTTAATCTAGAAAGATGACAGAAAAAGGCAATTCTTCTTTTTCTCATCGTATCTATTATAGATTCACTTTCCCTATAAACCACTGCATTGGGCACTAATCTCCATTGTCCATCTATTTATTTATTTATTTATTTATTTATTTATAAACAGGCAATCGCCCAATAGTACATAATGTTAAATACAATTTATAAAAAGTAGACATATATCTTTGTATCACATAAGCAATTTAGAAATCATTTAACAACAGGTTTTTCATTTGATTAATACAATTTTTATCGGCGTACATGTCAATATTTATTTCATTTACCAATTTGCACATTCTCCATAGTGGTGCCAAATTATATTGGTTAGTTTTTGCAAATGGGGTTATAAATTCCATTTGTTCATTGTTTCGCAATCGCAATGACGGAACTTTCCATTGAAGTTTTGCATGAAGATATGTGCAATCAATTTTGTTTTTTAATAAATTATATAGAAATTTTACATCGTTATAATTTCTATGTGATTTCAGTGAGCTTAGATTTACAATAGTAGCAACGTGAGTATAGTCATGACTCATTCTAGGTGACGGTAATTGTAATTTCCATGCAACAAGATTCAGAAATTTGTGCTGTAATGTTTCAAGTTTTTTTTAATATTATTTTCATAAATGGGAGACCATACAGGAGAAGCATACATCAAAATTGGTCTAACCAATGTTAAGTATAATATTCTAAAAGAATTTGGATTCAAAAAGTCATTGGTCATTCTTTTGATGAAACCTAATATACGATTAGCTTTAGATATCATTCTATCAATATGAATTGTAAATTTGAGTTTAGAATCAAAAAAAACTCCCAGATCTTTCATCACTGAAACTAATTCAAGATTTTCTCCTCTCATCGAATAAGTAAATTTGATATTGTTTTTTAGCCTAGAAAAAGTCACAACTTTACACTTCTCAATGTTAAGATCCAATTTATTTTCGCAACACCATAGGGCTAGCATATCTAAGTCACGTAGAAGATTAATACAATCATAAATTTCATTTATTTCAGAATATAACTTTAAATCATCTGCGTACATTAGAAATGAGCATGTTGCAAAATAAAGTTTCAAGACATTAACAAATATTATGAACAATAAAGGACCCAGATGGGATCCTTGTGGTACACCAGATGTAACCATAATATCTTTTGACAAGAACGATTTATATTTTACGTTTTGAATTCTATTTAACAAATAATTTTTAATCCAATTCAAAAATGTACCGTAAATACCAATTTGATATAATTTTTTTAAAAGGAGTTTATGATTTAAGGTGTCAAACGCTTTAGAGAAATCTGTGTATATTGTATCAACTTGAGATTTTGATTCTAATTTTTCTAACGTGAAATATTGAAATGATAACAAATTGGTTAATGTAGAACGCTTCTGCCTAAAACCATGTTGTTCATTAATTAGTATACTTTGCAGGGAAGCAGATAGTTTATCTGTTATAATTGCTTCAAACAATTTCGGTATTATGCTTAATTTCGAGATGGGTCTGTAATTTTTGACATCGGAACGGTTTCCAGACTTATGGATAGGAGTTACAAAACTTCTTTTCCAAATTGCTGGAAACGAACCCTCTGTCAAAGATCTTGAAAAAAGATGTAATAAAGGTGTCAGATTTGTTTTGCAGTTTTTTAAAAATAATGGAGGTATTCCATCAGGCCCTGGGCCCATTTTAGATTCTAATTTACCTATAGATGAAAATATATCTTGTTGATTTATTCCCATATGTGGTATATTTATTTGAGAATTTATAATATGATTTACATTATGCTCATCGATTTCTCCATTTTCATCATTGTCAACCGTATAAACGGATTCAAAAAAATTTGCAAAATGGTTCACTATATCCGTTCCATTTTCAGCGTAGGTACCTTCGTATGTCATAACATTTGGTAAACCATCTGTTCCCCGTGTAGAGTTTGTGTACTTCCAAAATGATTTAATATCATAATCTAAACGGTATTCTATATTTCCTATATACTCATTATAATCTTCGTTAGCTTTAGTTTTACATAATTTACGAATATCAGAAAATGCTTTATAATATTTGTCTTTGCCAGTTGATTTATAAATGAAATGCGCTTTAGCTTTATCTTTCAAAAGAATTTTCAATTCACGTGAGTACCATTGTGGAAATGAATCACAAACTATCAACTTTTTTGGAACATATTTTTCAATTATTTCATACATTTTGTCATAAAAAAATGAAAGAGATAACTCAAGTGAATTTTGCTGAAAATATGGTAACCAATTAAAAGATAAAATTTCATTATTTATATTTACATAATCTGCGTTTTGAAAATTATATCTAATATCATATGAATTAAGACTAGTAAATTTTTCATTCACTGTGAATAATATGTCTAGAGCAGGATGGTGTATGTCTATTGGAATAAATGAACAATCAGCTTGTTTAGTTATGCAGTTTTCATCTTGAGTAAATATTAGGTCTAATGTTCTATTATTAATATTAAATATGTTATTAAATTGCAGTAAATTTAAATAGTTCATAGTATTAGTAATCAATGATGCTGAAATGATTTCATCCTTCGTGGCATTTGAATATTCACAAAGCAATTTAGAATTTCTATTTGACCAATACACATGCGGCAAATTAAAGTCTCCGGCTATTAGAAATTTCGATGTTGGATAAAATTCAAATATTTGCTCAAGAGATTCGGTATAACTCACATAGTTTTCTGAAAGCGAATTTGGACGGATATACACGGCATTGACAATTACATTTGAGATACCATTTTTAATAAGTATGAAAAGATGTTCGACATTAGTGGATGATGGTGTAACTTCCACGCTGTTGAATCTCCGATGAACCGCAACCAGCACTCCGCCACTTCGTTCGAACTGACTTGTTGATTTTCTATCAAGTCTGATAATTTGGTAGAGCGAACTCTGCACTAGAGATTTCTTCGTGCTGCCATGTTTCTGTAAATATCAATATATCTGCATGCTCGAACGATGGTGAATTTTTGTTGAATATTGATATTTTCGTTTCTTAGACCTCGGCAGTTTTGATAATACACAGAGAAATTATGTGACGATTGCCTTGATGTTAGTTTTCCTGAGAGTTTACTGTGTTTGTTTTCTTCTTTTCATTGACCTCAATAATTGTCGGGATTCCATTGACATACTTTATTCTCTTTTTTGTATCACCATTTTTTTAGCCATCTCTAGATTGGAAAGCAACTCTGCAAAATGCTTGCGTTGTTGTGATGTTCGATCTGGACCAATTTTAACTTCATCTTTATATTTCTTTTTATTTATCAAAATTTGTAATGCATACTCTTTATTTTGGAGAACAACTTTCATTGGTCTGGGTTTGTTGCGTTCAGGTGATTTCGATGACTCATTATTCTGGTGTAGTTTTCCCAGTCTCATTGTTGACACAACACATTTATCATTGGTGAATTTTGAAACGATAGATTCTGCTACTTGCTTATCCATTTTTGAACGTTGTTCTATTTGTAGATTTGGATCTTCAATCAGATCATGGATAATGATGTTCCTCGATCGACGCTCTCTATCACGAAATTATATGTCCATTGAGACGTGTTCTTTAGAGTTTTCAGAATCTCGAGCTTTCATTTCATTCCTCAATATCTCATATGATTTACTCAGTTCATCTAGCTTTTTATTCAAATTTACAAGAGTCACTTTTATATCCATGTTGCCTTCATCGGTTTTACAATTCACACAAAACCAATACATTTGTCTCGTTGTTGACTTTAAAGCAAACACTTTTGCTTCCGACGATGTAAGATTAGTACATTTTGGGTGATATTTCCCATTGCAGATATCGCACTGGATATAATCAGCTTCACCACTTTTGTTTTTAGTAACTATCTCATTACTACATTTCTTACACATGGAAGACATATTCATGTGTTAAAGAGCCACGCACAAAATTTTTGATGTAAAATTCGACAAACCTTGGTTTAACAGACTCCACTGCACCCCAGTAATTTGTTTTACACAAAGCAAAGATTGAGGTTAAGGTGGCGTCCACGTGTGGCTGCTGTGCACTCTGAATATACACACAATACAAAGTTTACTAAACTGCTCAAAGTTAAATACTACTTTTATTCTCACTGATTAATTAAGTATTAAGAAAACTTCTGAACTGATTTGAACTCGAAGGAATAATGAAATACGTTTAAAATACTTCAAAATGTACGGAGCGAAATTTACGTCCACACTCACACGGCCGCCATCTTAATATGATCTACCTGATGTTTTTTATTAATGATGGTTCTGAGTATCTTTCTGTCAACCTTTTGCAGTGTATCAGTTGTTGCTTTGGTGTTCAATTTAAATAGTGTCTCACAAGCATAAGTCGCTTCAGGTTTAATGACGGAACAGTTGGATGGGCTGGGTCGAGCGTTAGCACGAAGTACATTGTTCATTCGCTAGGGTGCAGGACCCTCATTAAGTTGTGCACCTTTGCGAAGTAAATATAGATGATAAAAGTATGAATTAGCTTTGCTTGCTCTAACATACACCCCCACAGGACGACTAGGTCGTCCGACAAAATAAGATGTTAGGGCAAGCTAGGTAGTTGGGTATAGAATTATAGGAATTGTAGGGTGTAAGGAGATATGTGGTAAGGACAGTGAATGTAGCCGTTAGCATTAGGAAGGCATAATTGAGCTTAGACAAATAAGGTAATCGAAGAATTTCCAACGGGTGCCTAACAAGGTGGCAAGCGCGGAAATGCAGTAAATGGGAGACATGAGATGATGAGATTGATCTCGAATAAGATTTTTTAAAAAAAGGGGGGGGACTTCGAAGAGGTGATAAGTGCGACAACACAGAAATCTTAACACAATAAGACTGATTTCGAATGAGATGGGGCACCTCGAAGAGGTGGCAAGTGCGATAACACAGAAATCTTAACATAATAAGACAGATCTCGAATGAGATGGGGCACCTCGAAGAGGTGGCAAGTGCGACAACGCAGAACCTTAACAACTAACAAGTTTACAATATAACACAATGAATCTTATGGCTAACAAAATAATAAACAAAATAAAGACACAATAACTCTAAATTAGCACTAAATAACTATAAATGACCTATGTTTGAATTTGAATTTACATGTAATAGTCCACCCCCACAATGCCAAAGGTGGTTGACGTAGTGTCACCCTTGCACTTCATATTAGAGGGCAATACTTTAGATTTGGCACAGAGCAGTTTTACAGTGCAGGTACCGTGCTCATTTGCAGAGCGCACGTAGATCGCTGCTCCGTAGGCTGTCAGGCTGCTGTCGGAAAAGCCATGCAATTCGACGGATGAGTACTCAGACGGCAGAATGCAACGTGGCACATTAATTGTGGGAATGTCAATTAGTGACGTGAAAACTTCTTGCCATTTGAGGGCGATATCAGGTGGGAGTGATTTGTCCCAGTTGAGGGAGTAGTCCCAGAGTCTTTGAAACAACAGTTTACACACAATTATGCAGGGGGCCAATAAGCCGAGTGGATCGAATAGAGAACATATCACAGATAGCATGGTTCGTTTGGTGAATTTTGTAACGTTAAAATCGATCTTGTCTGACAACACTAGGGTGAACATGTCAGTCACAGTATTCCAGGAAATACCTAAAGTGGATACTGCTTCGGGGCTTTGGATTCAAAAATTTTGCGACCTGACTTGGCCAGCAGGTGATCCGAAAGGTCTGATAAGACAGATTTGTCATTCGAGGCCCATTTGCGTAGGGAGAAACCACCCCTTGACAACAGACTAATTCAGAGATGGTTTGCTTGGCAGCATGCAGGTTAGGAGATGAATGTAGAAAGTCATCGACATAAAAGTTAGACATTAGCACATGTGAGCCCATAGGGAAGCCAGTGCCTTCGTCGGTAGCCAGCTGATGCAAGGTGCGAACAGCAAGAAAGGTGGCTGGTTTTAAACCATACGTCACCGTAGTTAAGGCAAAGTCCTGAATAGGTTCAGAAGGAGAGTCTCTCCACAAAACACGTTGTAGGTTCCAGTTAGATGGGTCTACATTAATTTGACGAAACATCATTTTAACGTCAGCGGCAATGCCAATTTTGTGAACTCTAAATTTAAGTAGAAGATCAAAGAGGTCGTCTTGAATTTTGCTACCATTTAACAATGCATCATTAAGAGAAATACCAGTAGTGGTTTTGGCTGAGGCGTCAAACACAACTCTCGTTTTGGTAGTTGAGCTGGAAGGTTTGAACACCGGATGATGAGGAATGTAATAGTTAATGAGACTGCTGCAGCTGGGTGCTGGTTGCATATGTCCTAATTGAATGTACTGGTCAATGAACTCATGGTAATCTCGTTTCAATTGGGGATGCCTTTCAAGCCTCTTTTCGATTGCTAAGAGGCGTTTAATTGCCTGGGGTTTGGAGTCGCCCAATGAGTTCAATTTAGAGTTAACAGGGAGCTTGACTGAGTATCTGCCAGAGGCGTCTCTCGAGTGAGTAGCGACGAAGTGAGACTACTATTTCCTCCTCATGCAAAATTGGATGGAGAGGCGAAACTTCCTCTATCTCCCAAAAGTGTTTAATCTGATCAGGTAACTCAAAAGGAGTAATGTTAGATTTGGAACCTCTAGAAGTACGGTCGGAAGCGATTGATCTGTTGGAAACAGAATCATTGTCAGCGAGAGCTGATTTATAACTAGATACTGCCACAGTAGCTGCAGCGAGAACATCGTAATATCTATTGAAGAGATCATCTGTTTGAGAAGAAGTCTCATCAGATGGATCGACATTGTCAATGAGATCATCAAGCTTATCGAAGATTTTAATGAGCGTTTCCTTTCTGAAGGTTAATTGTTCATACGTGAGTACGGTGAGGGGCTCATTTTCTGCGAGAAAATTTGAAGTGGAGGTGCAACAATCCTTCAACCTGGTCATTAAATTAATAACCTTTCTAGGAAGAGTGTGTGTTGCCATCTTGAATGCTTTGTTAATGATGATGTCTTGAAATGAAATTCAACACTGCCTTTTGCTTAAATATTTTGCACTTTATTGCTACATGTTTTTTCATTGAAATGCCCTTGACTACTGAGCTCCATCTCTGCCATGACGCCCTTTATGATTTCTTTGACCCTAGTGTATGTCACATGTTTCTTAAAACCAGTGCGTAGGATACAGGAGACAGATTTATCTGTTAACTTGCTGCCCATTGATCCAGATTGGGTTCTTTCTTGTTTTAATGCATTGAATCCCGTCAAAATAGCTGAAGTCACAATGTTCGAGTAGTGGATGTTTGCAATATTTTCTATGCTGCACAATTCATCGAAAAGCCTTACGAAACATATGAATATGAATTGGAGGCATCGTACTTTCAAATTGTTGTCGGGTTCGAATCGTCTCCGTTTAGATGTGCCGACCTAAGTGCAGAAGTTTATGGTGATTTTTACTACAGATAGTGCATTTTGTAATACAAGAATGACCATGGGCCTTCGGGTGAAAGCATCTAGAACATCTACCTTGTTTAATAATGAAGTCATAGCGAGCTTTAGGTGACAATTGTAAAAATGAAGGACAGTCCTTAATCAAATGCTCAGAATTGCATTTTGGACAGATTAGTACCTTATTTCTTCCCGTGTTGTTGACGTTGCCTGCCCTGGAGTTGTGAGGCTTGTCATTAACGTGAGATCTGGAATTGTATTCACTGGGATTGTCAAAAATTCTCAAACTTCTTTGATGAAGTTCCAAATATTGAAGCAAAGAATCGAAGGTGGGGAGCTCACTGCCACTCAAGGACAGTTCCCATTGTTTGAGAATATCAGTTGGAAGGGTTTTGCAGATTAGTGCAACGAGCAATAAATCTGACAAGTGTGTGTCAGCTCTGATGCTCTTAATTGCATTGACATGTAATCTAAAGAAATCAATCAAATTTTGTAAAGAAGAGGAGGAGCCCTTTGCAAGTTCAGGAGGATTTAAGATTGAATTTAGATGAATGCTAACAATAGATCTGGGAGAGTCATATCGTTGCTTTAACAATTCCCATGCAACTGTAAAGTTGTCATCGGTTATAGGTAGGTTGTGCAATAAATCTTTAGCTTGTCCCACAAGTGAGCCTGATAAGTAGTAAAACTTGTTTGAATTGGGCATGTCATCTTGACATATAAGGCCTTCAAAAATATTTTTGAATGTAAGCCAGTTGATTTGGTTGCCATCAAATGTGGGTAATTTGATTTCAGGTAATTTAATGTTAGATTTGGAACCTCTAGAAGTACGGTCGGAAGCGATTGATCTGTTGGAAACAGAATCATTGTCAGCGAGAGCTGATTTATAACTAGATACTGCCACAGTAGCTGCAGCGAGAACATCGTAATATCTATTGAAGAGATCATCTGTTTGAGAAGAAGTCTCATCAGATGGATCGACATTGTCAATGAGATCATCAAGCTTATCGAAGATTTTAATGAGCGTTTCCTTTCTGAAGGTTAATTGTTCATACGTGAGTACGGTGAGGGGCTCATTTTCTGCGAGAAAATTTGAAGTGGAGGTGCAACAATCCTTCAACCTGGTCATTAAATTAATAACCTTTCTAGGAAGAGTGTGTGTTGCCATCTTGAATGCTTTGTTAATGATGATGTCTTGAAATGAAATTCAACACTGCCTTTTGCTTAAATATTTTGCACTTTATTGCTACATGTTTTTTCATTGAAATGCCCTTGACTACTGAGCTCCATCTCTGCCATGACGCCCTTTATGATTTCTTTGACCCTAGTGTATGTCACATGTTTCTTAACACCAGTGCGTAGGATACAGGAGACAGATTTATCTGTTAACTTGCTGCCCATTGATCCAGATTGGGTTCTTTCTTGTTTTAATGCATTGAATCCCGTCAAAATAGCTGAAGTCACAATGTTCGAGTAGTGGATGTTTGCAATATTTTCTATGCTGCACAATTCATCGAAAAGCCTTACGAAACATATGAATATGAATTGGAAGCATCGTACTTTCAAAGTGTTGTCGGGTTCGAATCTTCTCCGTTTAGATGTGCCGACCTCTGTGTCAGGGGAATCGATGCCTTCTCTTCACGCCTTCTTCTACCATTTCTGGAACTATCTGTTCGTCAACAGTAACAACAACGTTTCCCGAAATTAGCAAAGACAACAAGGTCGATTCGATGAGAAAATTGTACTGGCACATTCAGACAAACATATCAGCCTTCAAATCTCTGAATCAGCCTGTAGATTACTGGGACTCATTAATAATACATTTAGCTAAGAAGAAGCTCGACTATGCGGAGCAACGCGATTGGCAAGAGAGAAACAAGAATCGTACACCAGAAAAAACATGTAGCAATAAAGTGCAAAATATTTAAGCAAAAGGCAGTGTTGAATTTCATTTCAAGACATGCTTAATTGGCAATTAATGGACACAGGATTGAATGGGAATGCTGATGGATCAGAAGGGAGCCCTAACACTTAATACTAATTAACGCTAAACTTTCCCCCAAAATACATTAACACTAAACAAAATACACTGTGTACATACATGCGACACTTGAAAATGTAAATAAACACTTGCGTACACTTAAAATTAAAGGAGCACATACATAAACTTTATGCGCTGTAAGAAATGAGATTGATAAGTAATTGACATGGAAATGATAAAAGGTCAGTGGTTACAATACCTTTGCAAGCACGCAAGCCAGTTCACTGAATAAATGCACGTCTTAATGAGGTTCTTGCACTTACAGTTGGTTGAAGAGAATCAGCTGAGTGGTACAGCAGGTCAGCTGTGTGGCATCGATACTCGATACAGGACAGTAGAATGGTACATGTAACATTTAAACCAGGCATAAGTATGCTACATAAAACAAGTACATTAACAAATTGAATGCAATTTGATTTGCATGTAATGGTAACAAGTACACTCAATTAAAAGACAGAAAGATATTGGCTCGAAGAGCATATGCAGAGGTGTTTGCTGATGCAAATATCAGCTTTGATACCTGGAAGGCATTAAAAATAGAAATTGAGCTTGAATAAGCATACATAAATTTGCTGGTTAAATCCGTCTCTCGGAGGACCAAAATGGATGGGCTGGGTCGAGCGTTAGCACGAAGTACATTGTTCATTCGCTAGGGTGCAGGAACCTCATTAAGTTGTGCACCTTTGCGAAGTAAATATAGATGATAAAAGTGTGAATTAGCTTTGCTTGCTCTAACAACAGTAATGTTGAAGTTTAGCGTTTATTGAAAGAGATTTTTTTTGTACGTTGGCCATGTAATTCGTTGTGCTTTTTTTAACTTAAATGTTCTGCTTTCTATTGATGATTTTTCATTGGATTCACTTCGAATCTGTATATAGTAATTATAATGATGATAACCAATCCACTAATGTCAATTCTGTTGATCATGCTTCTGCCTTCGGTATTGGTAACAGAGATAACCCAAAATGATGTATACGAATCGACAAATAAATTGGACGTTTTCCAAGTAACATGTGGTAAATAAAAATCTCCAACAATGAAAAATTTAGATGTCGGATTTAATTCAAATATATGTTCAAGCCGTTCTGGGTAACTCACATAATCATCAAATGAAGAATTTGGAGGAATGTAAACTGCGTTGATAATTAAACTAGAGGTACCCAATTTGATAAGAAAATAAAGTAGTTCTAAGGATGTTTGTACTGGAGTTATATCTACGCTACTGAATTTACGAAGAATCGCCACCAAAACTCCGCCTCCTCTCTCATGTTGACTAGTAGTTGGTCTTCTGTCGAATCTGTATATGTTGTAATTTGGTAGGTTGAATTCGTCCGAGAAAATTTCTTCATGAAGCCAAGTCTCCGTAAATACAAGTATGTCGGTATGATCGAATGATGGTGCAGCCTTGTTAAACATGGATAATTTTGTCCGAAGTCCTCGACAATTTTGATAATAAACATATTTTGTTAGAGGATTGCCTGGAATTCAGTTTTCCTGTACTGTCGCATTATCATTTGAGTTGTCGTTTCTCTTGTTATCAACAATTTGTGGGACTCAATTGATGTACTTGATACTTTTGTTTTTATTGACACCTTTATCAGTTTCTGTATTTAATTGGGATATCAGATTTCTCAAGTATTCCCTCTGCTTCATTGTACGATCAGCTCCAATTTTCCCTTCGCCTTTGTATTTGTTTTTGTTCTTCAGTACTTTGATCGCAGCATCAGCATTATGCAATACAACTTCTATTGGTCTCGGTTTATTGGCATTCGTTGAAGCAGACGAATCTTTAGTCTGGTGGTTTTCACCTAAGCGCATAGTTGACACAACACGATCTTCACCGGTGATTTCTGTGATGATGGACGTCACAATCTGTTTATCGGCGATAAGCCGCTCTTTTGTTTTCAAGGTTGTATCTTCCTCTATACCATAAATCAACACTTTTTCGAGTACCGTTCACGTTCATGAAACTCAGCATACAAAGATTCCATCTCCATCTGGTCAATTGTAGACTCGAGAGTTCGAGATTTATCTCATTCTGCAGTTTCTCGTACGATTTATTGAGTCCTTGTATTTGTTCACCTAAGTTCACCAGAGCTTGTGTGACGTTGAGATTTCCATCTGGAGATTTGCAGTTTTCACCGAACCAATACAATTGCCTTTTTATAGTCCTCAATGCAAATACCTTCAGTTCTGAGGCTGTCAACGTTGTGCAAGTTGAATGATATTTTTGCTTACAGATGTCACATTCCACTATCACCACTGGTTCACCACTTTTATTTTTAGTAATTAAATCACCATTTTTATTTTTCGTAATAATTATTTCACCATTACATTTATTACAAGACATTTTAAATGCAATGTATTATATGCGATACTTTTATTCTCAAACTGTAGTCAACCCGCAACGTAATTGAATGAAAACGAACAACGTCCGATTCCGACCACTTTTAGTTTCTTTTTTGTTTCAGGTATGACAGCTATGTCTATTTTTTGTTCTTTAAGTGCTGTGGTAAGTTTTGTTCCCTTATGACCTAAACCTCTATCATTCCACGTTCCTATTTTAATTCTATCCATTATACCAAGATTCTTGTCCTCAACATGCTGAGGTCATTTTCCAAAATTTCTATCCGGCTTGTCGTGAAAATTTTTAGTAGTTTCATTTTCTCCAGTACAGGGTACCAGTCTGTAGCTGGATAAGACAAGTGATGGGGCTGCCATCTTCCGGCCTCTTGCCTTGCCTTGCCCGTTTTCTGTTAGGGTCTCGTCCTTTAGCTGGTATGTTCGAAATTTAAAGCGTCAGAAACTCGCTTTTCATCCTCTCTCGTTTGCTACATGATGCACTCACATGTACATCTTTGCACCCAGGGGTCACGACGTGGACGTGAGAGTAGGATTTGTTGGCGGAGCTGAATTCGATCTTTCAAATGTCTGACTCGTGTCAGAAGTCAGTGGGCATTTCTTGAAGTTTTATTAGTGAGTGGGCACCAGTAACCCACCTCCAAGCAGCCTCCAAGACCCTTACCAACCTTTGACCCCCGACTTAAAAATCTGTAGAGAAATTAATATCGTTAATGATTGCAAACAACTACAAGAGTGCTTCAATAGTCTTATAAATTGGAGTAAATAGACTCAATTAAACTTTATTATAAATAAATGCAAAGTGATGAAATTCACAAAACACAGAAATATAGTCAACCATGAGTATTCTGTTGGTAGAGTGATACTCGATTCTGTCAATGAAATGAAAGATCTTGGAATTATTTTCGATCCAAAAATGAGATTTGATAGACATATAGATAAAATTGTAGATGAAGCTAATCGTATGTTAGGATTTTTTATGAGAACTGCAACTGACTTCAGAAACCCTTTTCAATTAGAACTTTGTATTTAATATTAATCTGACCAATACTCATCACAAAACTGGTCTCCTTGTTATAATGTATAGTATTGAATCAGTACAACATATTTTTTTAATTTAGCAGCTTGGTTTCTTAAATTACCATCACCGTGATTAAACCATGATTACAGCGAAATTTTACCAGATCTTCAAAGTTCTCTTGAACCCCATAGAAAATAAAGTGACATCTTATTTCGATTCAAATTATTAAATCATGATATTGACAGTAGCGAACTATTGTCTTTGATCTATTGGAAAAGACTGTTGCGTAACCCCAGATTTAATCAAAATTATACATTTTTTATACCGTTCCAGATAACTAATTTGGGTTATTATTCTCCTATATGGCCTCTGTGCAGAAACTATAATAACTGTGATATCGACATAAATTGTATCTGTTAGTTAATTTGTTAATTATACAAAGTCACATTATCTTTGTGATTACAATTAAAATGTATTTTTATATTTTCGATATTGTTTCAAATTATAAATATTGTATAAACCTGTAATATTGGGCAATTTCCTGTTTAGATGCAAATAAATATATAAATTTGTCAGTATTATTGACTCAATTAATTTCGGTGTAATGCTCATTATGGAAATCGGTCTGTAATCAATCTCGTTTTTGGATCCAGATTTAAAAATTGGTGTAACAAAAGCTGATTTCCATTCTGAAGGAAAGAAGCCTTCAGACAAAGATTTATAAAAAATAATTTCTATTATATATGGAATACTATACGTAATTTTGTCACACTAAAATCGATTTAATTAGAGTAGTAGCAACAAAAGCCATGAAGAGAGAGGTAATGCTCAGGAAGAAGACGAGTTTCCTGCAGGCAGGTAACAACGAGTCTATGAGACATTATTAGTTTTAATTCGTCTAAACGAGTGCAAAAGCCACTTAGGTTCCACGCGAGGAGAGCCATAACTTTTAGATGTCAAGTTTCTTTGCTTCTAAGGGGATTTTTTCTTTCCCTTATTTCATTTATGCCTCTTTTGTCGGAAAGGGGTGACAGCCACCCCGGCTGAAGTTTCCTCCGGGGCAGATTCCTCCAGAGCACTGCTCGAGGGGCCAAGAGATCGCTCAGATTGAGTCTCAGAAGTCGGAGTTTGAAAGAACGATCTTTTTAAGTTTGTCTGGGCCAGAAGGCCGAGTGACATCGGCCTTCGTGCGGGGCTGAGAAGTGGATTATAAATTCGACGTCGCCTGTGTGGTTTTCTTCGATAATTGATATTTGGATGGAATTATCTTCCCACCCGGTATAGGCGATGTCTTCTCAGGGAAGTCCACTCTAGATCCCTGGTATCAAAAATGAGCTACCGGGGGAGTAGCAGTTGAAGTCTGACAAGTCGCGTTTGTTTCTTGTTTTTGCATCTTTCTCTCATTCTCGTTCCTCTTGATCCTAAATGCCTCGGTTACGCCTTGACTCTTAAAGAAAGTCAGTAGTTCCGCCTCACTTTCGGGCGCAAAGTCATCGTGATTCACCACTCCCTTGCATAGGTGAAAGATAGGGAGAGTGGTCACTTGCACCTGGAGGCCGGCAATCTGCTTAGTTTTTGATATTTTTTCGATTTGCTCATCGGTGCGTCCTTCGAAGAGAATGATACCTTTCCTCTAACGCACCACCGCTTGGAGTTTACCGAAACTCTCCTCAATGGCTCGCGTGAGACGAACCGCACTGATACTTTTAAATGCTTTTCCTTCTTCCGTGCATGCCATCCAACGAGTTAGAGATGCATGGAGTGGCAATAGCATCGCCATCTTGGGAACAGGAGAGCCACTGTCCGCCATGTTTAAAGGTGTCAACCTTTGCGCGGAATTTCAAAATTTCTGCGCTTGCAATGCAAGGACATGAATTCAATCGTGCACCGTACATTTATTGAAATTAAAGTAATTTATTGAAATTATATTCTTTTTCAAAATTAAATGTAAATAAAATTGAATTTATATATCAATTAGGATAAAATATAGTTATATCATAGACTAAGGAGGTTCATTACTCTATGGTTATACACATAAGTGAAAAAAAATTAACATTCATTAATTTTATTTCTCTATATTTTTGGAGAATATTTTTGGTTTCTACTTGATTGGAGAAGTTTGTGTTGTAGCAATTAACACACTGGAAACTATTCTTCTCACTGAAATAAAAATTGGTATGGGGGTAATATTTATACAGAAAGGTTTCACAAAAAAATTGCAGGATATTAATAAAAAATAAGTCTAATAAGAGAATACATAATAGTAAATAAGGTAGGTATGTTCAGAATGAAAATACACAAGTTCATTAGTTTACATTAGGATAGTTTTATTGACCTTTAAATAAAATTAATTTTGTAAACATGTCTCGCATTCTTCCCTTTTATCTCTGCAGATTTCTTTTTACAAACATAGTGAATTCTGCGCGTTAAATAATGCTTCAAAATTAATTTTACAAGAGATGCAAAATGAGAGATTTTATCTGCCCCCTGTAGTTGTAAACATATGATCACAATCAAATAATGAGCAATCTGATGGCATTGACATCACTTCAGTATGAAACTTTAGCACTCTTGTTCTTCTGATTTTTTACCAAAATTACCTCATTTCTTTTGAAAAGTTGTCCAGCAATCTTAGAGAGTTTTATCACTCCCTGTGAAGGATTCACAAGGGAATTATTGACATCTTTCAATGCAATTAATTCTGATTTTCTTTCCCTTGTGGTTTGAAACAGAGCATCCAAACATTCAGCACAGTTAATTTTTTTTTAAATTCCATACCCAATATTCTCTGCAATGTATTCAACAACATTTTCAACAAAGACTGAGTATCTAATACCCTGGATTGCAATAGTTGTGGTCATCTACTACTATGCGAGTGTTTATATTTTCAAAAGTCTGACCCTCCTGAGTAAGCATTTTACTATAAACAAATGTGCTATTGCCATTCTCAGATGGAATGACCGGTGCAAATAAACATTTCCTATACACTGCTTGGAATTGTACCGCATTGGGATTAGTTCTGTGACCACCTCTTGTTCGTAAAGAACTAAAAAATAATTTCAAATGGTCTTGGCTAATAGATATTTAAGCTTTGGATTATCATCCAACACATAATTTCCTGCAATACCTTTTATGCTTAACAGGTCATTAACAAATCCATACAAGGGTATCTTTTTGGCAGATGTCCACACATATGAGCCATCAGCAAATTTTAAATTTTGGAAGTAAACAATGCACTCATCAATTTTGACTGCACACTGTTTCTCTTATAAATGGAAGCATTTGTCCTTTGACCCATTGGATGACAGCTATTTAATAAGTCAAATGTTAAACCAATTGTTTTTATGAACTTCACTGTACTTTCAAAACACTGAGATTCAATCATCCCAATATTTTTGCAAAACAACATTGCTTTAGCCACTGACAGACTGAGCATCTGAGCTGCTAAACTACCTTTCATTTTCTGTTTCGTACAGTAAATACTGCCTTCATAATTTATTTGCAGCATGCAACCTTTCTTTTTCTTGAACATTTGTTAGTTCTCAAAATACTCCCACTTCACTGAAATTTCCTGCAGTACCATCTATAAGAATTTTTTTCTCTGTTAGAAGATTGAGTTAACTTCATCATGTGAGCAACATAAAAAAAAAACAGAAGAGTTGAGTTTTAACCTGTGGTTTCGTACTCGAGAACAATTAAGCAACTAAACACACCGAAGAAAGATAATTCAGTAGCTAGTTGATTAACTCAGTTCAAAACTCTGACACTTTAAAACACGGCCGCCATATTTCACGAATATCACGCTAGGAGCGCTGAAATTAGCTGTTTGCCTTTCTATGTATCTCTAACTCGTTGATGCCATCAAAAGGAAAAGTGGCTTCTTTGGTTTATCTTCTTCCCTAAGGAAGAAACTACTCACATCCACCTGTGTGCTGCAAACTTACCATGTTCCCCCATAGTACGTAAACAACGTATCCATAGGTGCAAAGCAGAAAGTGGTACAAGGAGTAGTTGGGAAACAAAACAGCCCAACTGCCAGGACACACATTCCTTCCGACACGGGTCGCCATGCACGGCAAACACGTGGGATTATTTGATGTGAAGACATGAATGGGGCGAAGCTTGGGTTTTGTTGGGCCTTTTGTATGTTGTCTGGCTGTGTCGGAAATAACATGTCAGATTGGAGTGAGTTTTAGCGTCTGCCTTAGACTGGGTAGGTTAGTCATTGGGAGAGGTCGGAATGCAATCCATAGAAATGTTTTCAAGTTTGTGTAGTTTGTCTTAGTTGTAGATGCGGGATGTGGCCCAAGTCTCACAGTTGTATTTGATAATCGGTTTGATGTAAGTTTTGTAGATGTGAAAATTTGTCTCTTCTGCGGCAGTAGTGCTTTGTATGGAAAAACATCTGACACTTGTTTCTCCTTGGGATATTGTGGTTTTGTTTGTAGTCATGGATGGTCACTTCGTGATGTAGTGTGTGTCTTGTTAGTTTTGATGTCCGTCAGGTCATCTTTGTTAACTTCTATCAAGTAGTTCCCTAGTCTGTGAGGCTTCTTGTCGTATGATGTCTTCTGCCGTGGTGTGGGAGTGTCGCCTGCAGCCCCCCTCTTCTTGACCGGTGCTCCAAGGTTAGCGCCTTCCGGTAGTGTGTTCTAGATATTGTCTTGTAAGTTGTGGTCTGATGGCAGTGGTGTATTCATAAACTCCATGGCGTCTGTAGTGGTCATGGCTGCAGCGGCCCTGCGGGCGCTGCGTGGGCGTTGGGGAGGATGGCTCCGAAGCTATTTTTTCGTCGGAATATGTGCGATGAGTCTGGTCTGACTGGTGTTTCTTTTTAGAAGGTTTTTTCTTGAAAAATATAGGATGACGGTGTTCCATCGTCTGGCAGCGCTTTTGGTCCTCACGACTCAGGCGGCTCACCGTCGCAAACAGAATTTCTTCCCTCGGCGGTTTCTCGTCGTCGTCAGTGACGGCTTTTTCCGTCACCCGTGGGGGGATGTGTACTCCAGGCGGTATTCCGTCTTCAATGGGTGACTTCTGCTCAACAGACTACATCGCTGAAAAGACTACATCGCATAGATAGGTAGGGAGGTATGTCATTTTTGAATGAGGGTGTGATAGTTGATGTTGTGACCAAAACAACAAAGAACAACAAAATTTCTTAAAATTCTGTTTATTCCACAAACCAAAAGAAAATCCACTAACATAAGCCAAGTCAACCAATATTCCAATACATGTTCCGTATGCGTAGCGTTGTTTACAGTTTCTCCGTTGGGGCAGTCCAAGTTCGTATTCACTCGACGTCGCACTGTACACTTCACTGATAACTCACTGGCGCTCGCTTCTTGACTGCCTGCTGCCCGCCCGGGCAGCGCTCTTATACCCCGCTCGGGGTGAAGGTCCGCCGGCCAGCTCCGCGATAAGGGTGAACCCTTCTGCTCCGAGGCTTGCCCGAGCGTGACGGAGCTGTAGGGTTGCTGATCGGCGCTCTCTCTTGAGCGGCGCCGGTACTAACTTCTGGCGGCAACTTTAATGGCGCGTGTTCGACCACATCAGTTGACTTCCTCAAAGCCGAAGGAGAAGTCGAAGAAAATAGCTGGGATGCTAGAGTGACAAGAAAGAGTCGAGGCAATTTCCATTGCTAATCGGAATATTTGCATCACCGACGAGGGACCTTTGCGGAAGCCGAATTGGGGTGAGCGGATGGCGTTAGCTAATTTTACTTTGGAAGTTATGTTCAGGATTAATAGTCGTTCGAATACTTTGAAATTTGCAAGGGATGGCTTATGGGTCGATAGTTTTCCTGATCACTGTAGTTTTTATTCGGCTTGGCAAAAAGTATTTGCGCTCTCTTCCAGTTGTTAGGAAAGTATATGACGGCGATACACGCGTTCATTAGTTGAAGGGCGAGAATGACACTTTTCGGGAGGTTTTTGAGCATTTTGTCTTTAATTTGATCTTGCCCGTACACGTTTTTGGCGCTCATGGATTTAGTTTGGGTGCGTAGTTGGTCCACCGAGAGCTGTATTCGTTCTTCGTCAATTTGTTTTTCGATGTTGCTGTCAAGGACGCAGTTCTCGTAATTTTATGATAAATTATCTGAGACGGGGAGATGGTTGCCATTGATTAATGAAAACGTTTTGGTTGGCAATGGAATAAAGCGCTCCTGAAGTACTGAGGCGAAGCGTTCTGCCTTGCTATTTGGGTCTTATGTCTAAGTTCTGTTAGTGGGGTCTTTAAGTGCCGTTATCGGCGGTGCGGGATTTTTAGCGTTTTTTGCACTTTCCAGAGACTTGTTAAATTTTTTTTGTCAATGTCATTGAGTATGGTCTTCATATAACACCCTGGTACAATGTTCATTTTTTCTACTACAGAATTTCTTGTAGAGTTCCCTGAATTTAACACATCTGCATTATATGTGGGTATTTTAAATACAGTAATGACAACAAATTGCGTTTTTTTGCAACGACGCCATACTAATCTATTAAAAACTCTCATTGGGATTTTGTGTTTTACCGTGGACTCACGTTTTGTGAAGTTCAGAATGTGCAAGGGACTTAAATATTGGTTTCATAGCATTCGTCACTGGAACTGGTAGGGAATTCTTATGAATGAAATTTTCGCCTGTCTTTAAGAAGCTAAGCTTCTCGTCTCCTATACCCACACCATGATGCATTACCTTTAGGACACAGCGAATGAATAGGGTTAGCATTAGTGGAGATTTTATGGGGGGGAATTGCCTACACCGTCACAATTTTCTCTTATAGCTTTTCCATAATACACTTGCAATTAATCAGTGGCTTTTCCTGTCAAACGTCCCTTTCCCCTAGTGTTCCCATCTGACAAATGTTTTTTCATATTGGATGGGCTGGGTCGAGCAAGTGGACTAGGCTTGTGAAATAATGAGTTTCGACCCTTCCCAAACATTCCTAGCATAGCTCAAAATTAACACGAAGGACCACCCAGACACCTGTAATAAGAACAACAGGTTATAATTACCATTGCAGGTCTGGGACTGCAAGGATGGAATTGGATGGAGAGTACTTGTTACCATAAAACTGTAAATTAGAGCATGTAAACACATATTCTATACAAACAAAAATACATCTTAACCTATAAAAGGAAAAATAAAAAGGGGGTTTGCAGAACATAAAATTAAGACACAATAATGCAGTTAACGCCCGTGGCGTGGAAGCACATATGGTGCGATATGCACAGGACATGGTAAATTAGAGCATGTAAACATATATTCTATACAAACAAAAATACATCTTAACCTATAAAAATAAAAATAAAAAGGGGTTTGCAGAACATAAAATTAAGACACAATAATACAGTTTACGCCCGTGGCGTGGAAGCACACATATGGTGCGATATGCAAGACATGTTCTTATTGTAAAACGATGAGACTGGCACGCAGTGACGGGCGGGTAGCGAACCCATGCCCGTGAATAGGCAGACGTGTTTCAGGAGACACGCAGCAGGATCAATCACACACACGTAATCGTTAGAGGCATTGTTGAGCACGGCTTCTGGAACCATGCCCGCAGCAGACGGAACACGTGCACAGCACAGCACGTTACGAGTGTAGAAATTCAAGAGCACGTAATTGGAGCACGTGCATAGTACGTCACGTTACCAGCGTAGAAATTCAAAGTATTGAGCACGGTGTCTGGAAACATGCCCGCAGCAGGCGGAACACGTGCACAGCACAGCACGTTACGAATGTAGAAATTCAAGAGCACGTAATTGGAGCACGTGCATAGTACGTCACGTTACCAGCGTAGAAATTCAAAGGCGCAGAACAGGATCAGTCGCACACACGTAGTTACTGAAGGCAGCATCGTGCACAGCGTCTGTAATAACAGGCATGCCGAGAGCGCGGCACAAAAAGCAAAGTTACATGCAGAGCGGAGCGGCACATCCGCTCAGCTCGGCTCCTCAAGACTGTCTGTGTCCGTTGCAACGCCACTGGCGAAGCGTCGGTTAGGCTTGCGTTGTTGCGTCACAGAGTTCTGGAGAATTCTATTGCGCCGGCAGGGCGAGGCAGTGGTGGGGGAGTCGGCCACGTCAGGCCGAAACTTCTGGAAGTTCTTGCACAAACAAGCAGGGCTGGTGGCGAAGCAAGAGACGGTTACATACTTGTTGCGTCACAGCCGATTCTAGGGATTCCCACAAGGCATTGCGCCCGCCGAGGCAACTCAGCGAGGCAGGAGTGGGGGTATCGGCGACATCATGGCCGACCGGTGCGCGGCGTTGCCGCGCGGCAGCGTCGGGTACTGCTCCAGGCCGCAAGTAGCGGCGCGGCACAGGGCAGGCCTGCGACCTCTGTTGAGCTTAGAGGAAACTATTGAGAGCAGTACATACATTGCCCGCTAGGGGGTGCAGGATCCTCATTAAGATGTGCGTCTCGCGAAGTAGATATAAAATAAAACGTATAGCTTGCTCTGACATATCTTTCAACAGTCTTCGCAATCGACCATCCATTCTCGTCTGAAAGTGCCCAACACATTCTAGTTTTTCAATAGCACAATCAGTACCATATGGTTGACTGTCGGTTACATTTTTGAAAGAATCATCTCCAATATATGTATTGTATCGCACTCCATTCTGTGACACTGAACGAGAGAACATGATTTTTACTACTGCAGTCTCAATTCCATCACTTGCACCAGAATAATTCTTGCAACTTTTCAGTTTATGGGATTCCTGCCAAATGTTTTCTTCATCGACATCATTCACTGACCTTGTTGCACATTCATGGCAATATTTTGCCATACTTTGAACATCAATGACATTTCCTGTGTCAATACTTGTAACAGATAACTTATAACAGACAGTCTATGAAGAGATGTCTGTCCACGTTTCATCCATGAACCATCAACACGAACTTTGAAACGCTAAGTTTGAAATGTATGATATTTTCCTCTGAAATGTCAATGTGCCGATAGAGGATGAAGGGACTGCGCGCATCCTCGTCTATTGCAAGTGTTTACCTGGCTCTCTATTGCCAACCCCCTTTTTTAAATAATTTAACACGTTTATTTCAGTTTTACTCACATTTTACTTTGCATTAAAACTTTGCATTATTTTAGTCTGGCACTACTACAGTGCGTATTTCTCTTAAAATAATTTGACAGGGCGCCAATGACCTTAGCTGAAGCTTAGCTCGAAGCACCCTTAAACCTTAATCATCTCGATTGAGTAGGTCTTTGTCTTTGCCAGGTAGTGGATTTGATATAGTATCACGGTCAGGAGTCGGGGTTGTACTGTCACGTTTGCTATGCCATGTGGAGGCGTTGGATTCAGGGGTCTTTGTTAGCCAATTTGGGGGCAGTGTAGGGGGGTGCCTATGGTACTTTTGCCTTATCATTAAATTGAGAAGAGTTGAGCCTAAATACCACCGCCGCTGGGCTCATCCGCCGGCTATCTCACCATGTATTGGAGATGATGAGCCTTCAGCAGTGGCAGCCTCCGGGGGCTGCATGTTGAAGTTAAATTCTTGGCTCTCCGGGAGAAGCAGCGTCGTTGTCTGAGAGACCGACTTTTCGCCTGATATGTCGCAGGCTTCTTCAGGCCAGTGACGTCAGTGCAACATGTCAAGCGAAACGCCGGCCTCCCAGCCAACAACGCGGCGTCTCTTGAGAATTTATGGAATTGAGCCGCGGCAGCTTAGGTGTGCGCATGCTGAAGTTGGTTAAAAGCTTACGCGAGGTAAATTGGACTGTTTCGCAACTGAGCCATGCAGCGTTTCGCGGCGCGGAGGGAGTAACGTGCAGGTGTAAGGCAGAGGGAGCGGGCGATGCGCCCGAATGACCTCGCGAAATTGATTTGTTTATGGTTGAGCTGGGACCGGCCTGCGCCAAGGGGCGCTCTTCCACTGCTGTTGTCGAACACCGCACTGGCGTGGTGCTTACGTGCCCTACTCCCCGACTCGTTCACGCCCGTTCCCACAGCCTCTGCTCCGACGCAGGATTCTGGTGTTGACGAACACTCCACGCCGTTTTCTCATTTTTGTCCTCCCTCGCCCCTGTCTCAGTAGCTCCACCCCACCCACTATTGACTGTCGCTGCTGCGTTCACCGTTGAGGAACCTCAACCGTGCAATCGGGTTTCGGCCTCACATACTCTAGAGAACAGGCTCCCACGATTTTTTGCACCCTTCCCATTTAGATAGAGGCCGTCCCTGCCAAAATCGCTGTAGCAACCAAAATCCTCACGCGGGCCGTCACGAATCCGGGAATTCGCGTCTACGAATGTGACATCAAGACGTTCCGCCACCCAGTCGTAGATACCATTAATTTCTGCAATGTGACGCCGGAAGTTGTCTTTTCTTCTCAATACACCACTTAGCAAAATCTTCTTCTTCTTCTTCTCCCTCAAGCATTAGACCGGTTGGTCCGTTGCGCCTCCTTGATCTAACCATCTTCTCCTGGGTCTACCAACGCTTCTTCTTCCTTTAGGGATGTACTGAAGCACTTGCTTTGGAATACGGTCGTCTTCCATTCTTTCGAGGTGTTTTTTCCATTGTTCTCTGTATTCCTTAATTTTTTCGTTTAAGTTGTAAATTCCTATATTTTTCCGGATGGTCTCGTTTTTTAATCTGTCCATTCTTGTTACTCCCAGGACTGATCTTAAAAATCTCATCTCGGCTGCTTGAAGTCTACTGTGTGTTCTGGAGTTCATAGTCCAGTTTTCGCTTCCGTAAAGTCCGCAAGGCACTGCCATAACTTTATAAAACTTTAGCATTGTGTCTTTACGGACCTTTCCTTTGAGCGCTCTTTTGATGGTGCCACACATCATATTGAATCTTTCTATCTTCCTTACAATATCAACTTCGCCGAGATATGATACGTCACATCCTAGAAATCTAAAGGTATTAACCTGTTCAATAATTTTGTTTTCTAATATGAATTTACATCTTAAAGGTTGTGAGCCTTGGAATGCCATGGATTTGGTTTTATTTGTAGATATACTTAGATTATATTGCTTTGTTATTTTATATAGTTCATATAGTGCCCTTTGCACATTATCTTCTTTATCTGCAACTAAAATCTGGTCGTCAGCAAACATAAAAGTTTTAATAAAATTTGTTCCTTTAAAATTGTCTTCTATATCAAGTTTCATGATCTGTTGTTTCCATTCTCTCACAGCATTGTCTAGATATAGATTAAAAAGTATAGGTGAAATACAACACCCTTGTCTAACCCCTTTATTAATATTTCCTTGGGCTATAATTCCAGATTTTAGTTTTATGTTTATCTGTGTTCCTAGGTATATATTTCTTATAACTTCGATCAAGTGCAATGGTATTCCTCTTTTTTCCATAATTTTCCATAGTTTTTCTCTGTGTACACTATCGAATGCTTTACTGTAATCAATAAAGACTATGTAGGTCTTTAGATTGTATTCTCTTCTTTTTTCTATTATTTGTTTTAAAATAAAGATATTATCCGAGCAGGATCTTCCTTTCCGGAAACCTGTTTGTTCTTCAAGTAATATACTGTCTACAATGTTTCTCAATCTATTTGCTATTATCTTCCCATATATTTTATATGCCGTATTCAGAAGACTTATACCTCTATAATTTTCGCAGTCAGTTCTTGGTCCTCCTTTAAAAATGGGTATTACTACTGCTTTCTTCCATTCCATTGGTATTCTTTTTTGTTGCCAGCATTGATTTAGAAAATCTTGAAGCCTATTTTTGGCTTCTTCTGGTAGATATTTAAATAGTTCTATATTTAAATTGTCTGAGCCAGGAGCTTTTCTGTTTTTACAACTTTGCAAGGCTTCTTGAAGTTCATTGAATTCTATTTTATCAATTTCTGATATACATCTGTTATTTTCCTCCTCTTCATCATTTACATCTTCTCCCTCTTCTTTTGTCCACAGATGTTTACAGAACTTAATCCATTCTTCTCTATCTAGAAGATCTAAATTTGCTGCGTCTTTTTCTTCTCTGTTTAGGTGTTTCATAATTTTGTAAGCAGTATATTGGCGACAATGTACATCTCTTTCTATGTTAGAAATGTATCTTTCCCAGCTTTCCTTGTGTGCAGCTTTTACTATTTTTTTTGTTTCTCTTCTTTGTATTTTATATTCTTCCAATGTCTCAGGAGTTTTCGTCATGAGCCACTGTAGATATGACTCCTTCTTTCTTTGAACTGCACGTTTCAATTCTTCATTCCACACATTAAGTCCCTTTTTTGGCTTATATTTATTCCTTTTCCCTAAGGTTTCAAAAGCTACACTTTCTATCAGTTGGGTTAGCTTCTGCCATTCTAATTCAATATTCGTGCTGATGGGTTCCTTTAGCATATATAGTCTTATGCGTGATTGAAATAAATTTCTGATGCTAGGGTCTTCTAATAGGTTAGTTTTCCACACTGTTTCCTTTATTGTGGTCTTTTTGCGTGTTGTTCTTGCCCATTTAGTTTTAAGGATTACTTTCCCTCTTACTAGGAAATGATCTGAATTTATATCCATTCCTCTCATCACTCTCACGTCCTGAAATAGTTTTCCCATCTTTTCATTTGCAATTAAATAGTCAATTATTGATCTGTACCCTCTGTTCACCCATGTAAATTTATGGATATCTTTATGTCTAAAGAACGTATTTTCTATTCGTAATGAGTTAAAATTCACAAAATCACGTAACACTTTTCCATTTTGATTAATTACTACTTCTCCGTTTGTTCCAATTATTTCCTTAATGGGCTGTTGTCCTATCCTAGCATTCATATCTCCTCCTATGACTATATAATCATTTTTATTTGTGGAATCTAGTACACTTTGTAGGCTTTCATAAAATTTATCAGATTCTTCTTTTCTACCCTCTTCAGGAGCATACACTGATATAATACTCATATATCCTCTAGCTATTTTGAATCTGCATGTTACAATTCTTTCATTTATCCAACTGTAAGAAGTTATCCTATTTCTCCATTTCTCATTTATTAGAATAGCTGTTCCTGCTACTGCTCTATTTTCGATAGGTACACCGCTATAAATTAATGTATAGTTTCCCAAATCACATGTTCCCCTCTGCTTCTTTTTAGTTTCAGATAACATAACCAAATCGAGTTTAGCACTCCTGACTTCTCTTAGCAATTCGTATTCTTTGTTAGCTATGCCTCGTACATTCCAAGTTCCTATATTGACATGTTCTGATATACCAAAACGTTTGTCCTTTAACTTTGCCAATGTCGTTACCAAAGGATTTCCTTGTTTACAATCAATGAGTGAGCCAGTAATAAAAATCTCCCCTGGCCGCGCTACGAACGCTGCGCAGGGAAAGTTTGGTAGTGGGGCTGCCACCTCACTGCTCCCAAACTCGCAGGATTTGTATAAGGTTTTCTCCCTAGACAGATTGCTTTCACTTCAGCTCTGAGGTCTGTCCCCCCATTAAGAAGCATAAGAACAGGATCTATAAGAAGATAGAAAAAGATTAGTAGTTTACAGAAAGTAGAAGATCAGAAAGGAAAGACTCCCTAGCCCTCGCAACCTAATAGCATCGGGGTCGAAAAATACAAGGGGTCTAGAGTGACCAAAATAGGACAGTTAAAAGAAGTATGGCAAAAGTAAGTGGAAGCATTGCCATACTAGTGAAAAGACCCTCCTCCTTTATCCGGGCTTGGGACCGGCAGTGCCTGCAAGCAGACCCAGGCGGAGTTAGCAAAATCTTACCTGCGGGAAACTTCTTTGGTGCCTCCGCCACAAGTTCGTACACATCGTGCATAGTGTTCTTCGCATTTCCTTTTAAATTGTTTGTTCCTGTATGAAGAACAGTTTCAACTGTACCCAGGTCTTTTCTTTCGATGTATCTTCGTAATTGATCTACTTGAATACCAGATAAACACTTCGCTTTCATTTTGTTCTTTCGCACGTGTCGTACAGTGGAGTCTCCAGTAACAAGCATGGCATCAGCTGCAACGCTATCTGCCTCATCAGTTGCCTCGCTCACTATCTTGTAAGATTCTTCGTTTCATGTTCCACTAAGTGCTTCGATATCTACGTTGCCGCTACAAAAACCCCTGAGTTACTGTTATGTCCAAAACAAGTTCTTTTTGTAAAATTGTTTTATTTACCATTTCCAAGTGGCTACGTTTTGGATTATCATTAGTCACAGCATTCTGCCAGCAAATCAATTCTCCACTGAGTCCTGGTTTAGCCGCCTTAAATGCCAACATTTGAGTGTGCCCCTGACATTATTCCATAGGTATTCAAGGGCAAGACGGGTGGCGTCACATGCAGATTGAAATGGGGGGGGGCTTCCACTGCAAACGCAGCCTAATATCCATCCCATTTTCAGTGCGCCATTTCAAGGTACAAAACTTTATTTAACTCCAAACAGCGCGCATTGAACCTTCATTGAACATGTTATATTTTCTCTTGTGTCGTTGAATGTAGTCCTCTTGCAATTCTGGGCCAAAAATGTAAATATAAACAAATCATTAAAAGGCTAGTTTCATCAATGCGTGAGCAGTACACTCTCCGGGAGTGAGCACGAATGACCAATCTTGCCAAACTACGAATCATCACCTTTGTCATATCTCTTGCGTGATCTGGGCAATGAAGCTATCTGTAATTCAAATTCGCTGTTAGAAAACAAACATTACCCTTCAGGCTTGAATGCATTTTTTGAGTTTGAACAAAATGTTACTCGAAAAGATTACGGGTCATATGGAGCGCACTCCACAACTGCTTATTTGCGTATATCAAGGACGGGATTGCATTCCAGAGTTTGAATATACATCTACTCCAGGGTTAGCGTATCTGTCTTTATCGCACTCTCACATATCGAGCACTGTTGCCCCTTCAAAACCCCCATCATGCGCTTGCCATAATAGTTAGCAACATGAGTCCGAATGGATGATCTTGCCAGGACCTCTGTCAGAGCGTTGTCCTCTGCTGCATCTGGAATGTGCACAGATGGAACGGTGTCGTAAGTTGTAGCTACAGTTTGAGGATCTACAAGTCGATCGAGTTGTGGATCCTTGAGCAAGTCGATCAAGTTGTGGATCCTTGAGCAAGTCGATCATGTTGGGGATCCTTGAGCAAGTCGATCAAGTTGGGGATCCTTGAGCAAGTCGATCAAGTTGGGGATCCTTGAGCAAGTCGATCAAGTTGGGGATCCTTGAGCAAGTCGATCAAGTTGGGGATCCTTGAGCAAGTCGATCATGTTGGGGATCCTTGAGCAAGTCGATCATGTTGGGGATCCTTGAGCAAGTCGATCAAGTTGGGGATCCTTGAGCAAGTCGATCAAGTTGGGGATCCTTGAGCAAGTCGATCAAGTTGGGGATCCTTGAGCAAGTCGATCATGTTGGGGATCCTTGAGCAAGTCGATCAAGTTGGGGATCCTTGAGCAAGTCGATCAAGTTGGGGATCCTTGAGCAAGTCGATCAAGTTGGGGATCCTTGAGCAAGTCGATCAAGTTGGGGATCCTTGAGCAAGTCGATCATGTTGGGGATCCTTGAGCAAGTCGATCATGTTGGGGATCCTTGAGCAAGTCGATCAAGTTGGGGATCCTTGAGCAAGTCGATCAAGTTGGGGATCCTTGAGCAAGTCGATCATGTTGGGGATCCTTGAGCAAGTCGATCATGTTGGGGATCCTTGAGCAAGTCGATCAAGTTGGGGATCCTTGAGCAAGTCGATCAAGTTGGGGATCCTTGAGCAAGTCGATCAAGTTGGGGATCCTTGAGCAAGTCGATCAAGTTGGGGATCCTTGAGCAAGTCGATCAAGTTGGGGATCCTTGAGCAAGTCGATCAAGTTGGGGATCCTTGAGCAAGTCGATCAAGTTGGGGATCCTTGAGCAAGTCGATCAAGTTGGGGATCCTTGAGCAAGTCGATCAAGTTGGGGATCCTTGAGCAAGTCGATCAAGTTGGGGATCCTTGAGCAAGTCGATCAAGTTGGGGATCCTTGAGCAAGTCGATCAAGTTGGGGATCCTTGAGCAAGTCGATCAAGTTGGGGATCCTTGAGCAAGTCGATCAAGTTGGGGATCCTTGAGCAAGTCGATCAAGTTGGGGATCCTTGAGCAAGTCGATCAAGTTGGGGATCCTTGAGCAAGTCGATCAAGTTGGGGATCCTTGAGCAAGTCGATCAAGTTGGGGATCCTTGAGCAAGTCGATCAAGTTGGGGATCCTTGAGCAAGTCGATCAAGTTGGGGATCCTTGAGCAAGTCGATCAAGTTGGGGATCCTGGAGCAAGTTGATCAAGTTGGGGATCCTGGAGCAAGTTGATCAAGTTGGGGATCCTGGAGCAAGTCGATCAAGTTGGGGATCCTGGAGCAAGTCGATCAAGTTGGGGATCCTGGAGCAAGTCGATCAAGTTGGGGATCCTGGAGCAAGTCGATCAAGTTGGGGATCCTGGAGCAAGTCGATCAAGTTGGGGATCCTGGAGCAAGTCGATCAAGTTGGGGATCCTGGAGCAAGTCGATCAAGTTGGGGATCCTGGAGCAAGTCGATCAAGTTGGGGATCCTTGAGCAAGTCGATCATGTTGGGGATCCTTGAGCAAGTCGATCATGTTGGGGATCCTTGAGCAAGTCGATCATGTTGGGGATCCTTGAGCAAGTCGATCATGTTGGGGATCCTTGAGCAAGTCGATCATGTTGGGGATCTTTGAGCAAGTCGATCAAGTGGGGGATCCTTGAGCAAGCTAGCTGTAATTAAACTTCGCTGTTAGAAAACTAACATTACCCTTCATGTTTCTGTGTATATTTTGAGTTTCAACAAAATTTGACTGGAAAAGATTACGGTCAATGTAGACCGCACTCCACAACTGCTTATTTGCGTATATCAAAAACGGGATCGAATCGACTGAATATACATCTGCACCAGGGTTAGCGTATGTCTTTATCGCACTCTCACATACCGAGCACTGTTGCCCCTTCAAACCCCCCATCATGCATTTGCCATAATAGCCAGTAATATGGTTAGTCCCAATTGTCTTGCCAGGTCATCCTCAGTCAGAGCATTGTCCTCTGCTGCATCTGAAAAGCGCAGAACAGATGCAAAGGTGCCATAAGTTTTAGCTGCATTACGAGGATCCACAATCTCGGGTTCCCCTTCAAATGTATCATCCTCGACCTGTAAAAAAACTGCCATCAATGACTCACATGTGTACCACTGAGATATTCATTTAGATCATACAGACTAATTTGTCATCCCGCCATTAAAATTCTGGATTCTGTCATTGACAAGATTATTGATTATTGCTACTTTCAAAGTTCCTACGTGTTGGATTATCATTAGTCTCAGCATTCTGCCTAATAACACCAAATAAATTCTCCCCTGGGTCCTGGTTTAGCCGCCCCAAATGCCAACATTTGAGTGTGCCCATTTCGTCATTCCATAGGCATTCGAAAGAACGAAAAGTGGCCTCATATGCAGATTGAAATGGGGGCGCATCCACTGCAATCGCAGTCTAATATCCACCCTAAAGTCTGGGCGCCATTTCAGGTCCAAACTTTCATTATCCTGATTTTTTCGCGAATTTTTGCCCAAACTGTGTGCATTGACCCAGGTAACACATGTTATTTTTTATCTTGTGTCGTTTAATGTAGTCCTCTTGCTTTTCTAGGCCAATATATATATATATATATATATATATATATATATATATATATATATATATATATATATATATATATATATATATATTAAAGGGTAGGTTCATCAATGAGTGAGCAGTTCACTACGGCTGTGAACACATGACCAATCTTGCCAAACTACGAATCATCACATTTGTCATATCTCTTGCGTGATCTGGGCAATGAAGCTAGCTGTAATTCAAATTCGTTGTTAGAAAACTAACGTTACCCTTCAGGCTTGAATGTATATTTTGAATTTCAAGAAAATTTTACTCGAAAAGATTACGGGCCATGTGGAGCGCACTCCACAACTGCTTATTTGCGTATATCAAAGACGGGATCGAATTCCAGACTATGAATATACATCTGATCTAGGGTTAGCGTATCTGTCTTTATCGCACTCTCGCATACCGAGCACTGTTGCCCCTTCAAAACCCCCATCATGCACTTGCCAACATAGCCAGGGTTAGCTACATCATGGTGAGTCCGAAAGGACGGTCTTGCCAGTTCCTCTGTCAGAGCATTGACGTGTGCTGTATCTGGAATGTACAGAACAGATAGAAAGATGCCATGCGTTGTAGCTACAGTATGAGGTTCCACCATCTCTGGTCCCCCTTCCAATGCATCATCCTCGTCCTGTAACAGACTGCCATCAATGACTTTCGCATGTCTACCAGTGTGATATCCATTCAGATCACACAATTCTGATTCGTCATCCTAACATTTGGAATTCCGGATTGTCACTGACAAGATTATTGTTAATTGCTACTTTCAAAGCAAAAAACTACCTATATGTGGGATTATCATTAGTCACACCATTCTGCCTGATAACAGCAATAAATTCTCCATTTGGTCCTGGTTTAGCCGTCTTAAATGCCAACATTTGAGTGTGCCCTTGACGTTATTCCTTTTCACTAAACACTTCGAGAAATCATCTAAAAAAACTTGTTTCTTTCTCAGTCTCTTTTTCCTTGGGGTCAAAACTTTTTGAACGCTCTGTTCTGCTTTATGTACATCGTTTATTACATTGTACACTGTTCTTAAACTTTCCTACTAATGCTGCTGCTCTGTCCATAGGTTTTCTTAATGGTATTAATAATCCCCTATTCTTTTCCCCGCGACAATAGTTCACTACATTACTGATGATTATTTTACTACCAGAACGCACTTTCTTATATCGAAGGAGATTTGATTTTTCCGCGGACATCACAAAAAACTTCGTGCACTTTCACAGCTGGCGTGAGTCGCTTCGGCTCTACTCGTAGATATTCGTGTGTACGCTCCTGTCCTCCGATTCTGAATCTGTTAGTAAAAATAGGAAAATTCCAAAGGGAAACCCATTTTTTGTTGAAATTTCACGTGCCGCCGGACATTCCAAATTTCCCATGTTATTAAATGGGATTTTATTGGTTTTTGCAATTTATTTTTTTTGCTAGTTCAAACCATTACAATGAAGGTTTTTGGTATTGTATATTGTTTTTTAGACACAGATGTACATTACACAATTTTTCCAAATCATAACATAAGGTTTACACCATTCATCTGATCATTTTTTGATACCGGTTATTAATAAAAAATGTATTATTTTTAATTTTTCATTAATTCCTCTGTATCAATTTAGATCATTCCGACTGAGATTTATTGTATTGTATATCACTGCATAGACGTAAATATACATTGAAAATCCGATTTCAGTCATAATTTGTGTGGTATAGTGTAATTTTTATCGCACATTAATGTAATCTTGTGTCAAGTGGACAATTCGTTCTGCGCAGTCATTTACGACGTGTAATTTTACAAAAACGCTTAAAGCTTTTAAATAATCTTCATTTTCTGACCAAGTTTCAATATCTTGTTTAAGAAACTCCTTGCTGATATCAAACCTATCAAATAAATGAAGGGACTGGCTGTTAACAAAGTAGTCAATGTCCTTGTTTTTCAAATCTTGCAAGTTGTCTTTAGAATTGATAAAAAACTTTTTTTGTATATTAGCAATTTCATATTCGGTGCCAGAGTTCATTGCATTAATTATTTCGCGTTTCGTATGACTTGGAATATCATCATCGAAAAGTGAAAGAACACTTAACTCTGGTCCTAAATACCATAAATGGTTTTTGATTTTGTTTAAAGCACAACTTGCAATATTTGAATCAATGTTTTCATACTCGAGGAGATTTTTTACAAATTCAAGGTCAGTTTTTGGTGCCTTAACTGCGAGAGGTGCTGTGGTCCAGGGTTTCGCATACATAAAAACTACAAACAAGCAAACATCAAAAAGTCCATTCTTTTCATTTGGTTTCAAACGAAATTCATCTCTAAACAAGTAGATCTTCAATGTATATATGGCCTTAGCCATCCAGCGGGCATGATGATTAGCTCCTGGCTTACGAAACTTTACTACTGAGTTACCTCCAAGGAAAACATCACAAAGTTCTAACATCTCATTGTAATCATCACGAATGAATGATTTTTTTAATGTTTGCTGAAGAAAGCTTTTAATTTCTGGTACTTTGCCTGCTAAGTTTGATGAATATCTTTATCTTCCAATCCACTTTTAAATTTAGTTTTATCAATGTTTGGCCAAGCGTTAGAAAACCGTTTGAACAATGGAACATCTGGTCCACTGGTCCAGGGAATTTTCACTTCAAAGCAAGATTTTAAAACAATTTCATAGATATGATGTCGACATGGCAAGTAAAGTAAATCACGATCTAGAAGTTGCTCTAGCAAGGGGGCAGCACCATTTCGCGGACCCAAGTTCGAATACGTCGTGTCGCAACATAAACCTTTGATCGAATCATTTAAACCCCATTTATAAAAAGCATCATAAACAGCAGTTGCCTGCGTTACACCTTTGCCATCATCCAAAGCAGGTACGTCCAATATTTTTTCAGTTTGACCATTAGTTATAACAATTGGTAATCTATCAACTTGTGTGCCACTTGCATTATCCGGCATTACTTTCCCATCCCAATGAATTATGCCAGAAGTTATTTCGGAATTTTGAAATAACTGTTTAGCTTTCTCAGCTCTTTCCTCACGAATCCGATTTCGCCAAACATTAAAAGAAGTTTTGTTCATAATTATGTTGTCAGTATCAACGTCTAACGCCTCTGCTACCGCAGCGATAATGTGCACTGACTTCCGATAAGAGAGCTTACAAGTATCAAAAGCAGCAACAACTTTTTCTGTCATCACATTTATCGTGCCGCGAACATTATTTGTTTCGTAGTAACGACCAGCTGGTTTATAATTAGAGCCAACACTACGTTGTGATACTTGTTGCTCGGGATCCTGGGAATCACTGCTCATTTCTTGACTGAGGGTTCGGTTCAGTTGCTCTGGAAAAATTGATTTATAAATTTGCTAAATTCGAGTGTTTTTTTTTGTATAAGAAATTAATAAAAAATTACCAGATAATTGATCAACTGTTTCATTCTCTGTATCTAGAGAAGGAATATTTTTGGCTCCTTCATTGCTAGTAGCAATTTGTTTGGGAAGTCGGACGTTTTGATCTGCCTTTACTAACTCTGATACTTCATCATCTGTTTTAAAAACAAATAGTGAAAAAATTTTTCGTCCGAAATAGATTGGACTGTATTATTCTTTTTTAAAATGTAATATAATAGCGGCATATTAAATTATAATTATTAATTATGTTTCATTTAAATTTTATTGTAGCATAAGATAAAATATATTTTACCTGGAATAGTTTCAGGTGTCAATCCTGGAATTACTTGATGCCTGTGAATAGATCCATTAGAAATTGTTTCAACTCTTCTGTCACGGTTTCTAGAACATTACTCGTTGCAATATCGAAAATCACTTCCAAATTCTGTTGAAATAAATTTTCACGTTCTTTGTGACCGGGTTTGTTCAAATCTTTTTGTAAACTGCGGTATTCATTGTGTAATTTAAACATCTTTCTAAGGCATCGGTATTGGCCTTGTATGGGAATTTGTGCTTTTTGCCAATAAAATTTTACTTCCTTGTTTACCTTTTTTTATACTTTTTGATAAACTCATGTTTAATCGTCGAGTGTTATAAAAAATTGATTTGAGAACTTGTGCATTGGTTGGAAGTTTATTGCCAGTTATACGAGGTTCAATATAGCCAATCAAATACGCGCGCTCTCTCAGATGATAGCGCGAAGAAGCCATTGTGATAATCTGTTTCTGAAAAATATTACGCTATTGAAATATCTAAAAAAAATAGTATGACAAAGTTAGAGATTTATAATCTCTATGTAAACAAAAACAGTAAAAAATACTACAAAAGTAAAATTAAATTCGGAAAATCTTAAATTCTGAAAAGTAATAATTGTCTAAGCAACATAATAATATTAAAATTCTAGTAGTTAATCATATAATTACTGATACAAAATTTCTAAAGGATCGAAAAAGTAACTAATAATTTAATTAATTAATTACATAATTATTAATATTGTAAAATATAATTCAGTTTGATCGACTGAGAAAATAATGTATACGAACCTTTTTACTTTGATTGTTGCCTTTATTCTTTTGTTTATGTAAGCCGCAGACACTCAGTTGTTCCTCGTGTTTAACAAAGACTGAGCGTGCGGCTAATTCTCGGAGATGGGTTCTCGGAAACGAAAACTCGCGCGCTTGGCTGGCGGTCTTGAATGTATAAAACGCCACAGTCCGGTAGTGGCGACAGAGCTAGTCTGAAACTCCCTAGATACTAGTAATTTGTGTTTTGTTAATAAACAGAGAAATAAATTAATTATAGATTAGAAACTCAGTATTAATAAGTGATCAAAATTTTAGTATACCACTCTATATATTTTGATCCGAATTTATTTTTTATTGCGAATTTATGTCTATCCTATAATAGCATACAATACAAAAAACCTCATTTCAAACGATCTGGAATGGTACAAAAGAAATTAATAAAAAAGAACGTTTTTCATTCAAAACCACTATAAATAAGCGGACAAAATTATGCGGTCAAAATTACTATATCAATCAAATTATGACTGAAATCGGATTTTCAATGTATATTTACGTCTATGCAGTGATATACAATACAATAAATCTCAGTCGGAATGATCTAAATTGATACAGAGGAATTAATGAAAAATTAAAAATAATACATTTTTTATTAATAACCGGTATCAAAAAATGATCAGATGAATGGTGTAAACCTTATGTTATGATTTTGAAAAATTGTGTAATGTACATCTGTGTCTACAAAACAATATACAATACCAAAAACCTTCATTGTAATGGTTTGAACTAGCAAAAAAAAATTGCGAAAACCAATAAAATCCCATTTAAATAACATGGGAAATTTGGAATGTCCGGCGGCACGTGAAATTTCAACAAAAATGGGTTTCCCTTTGGAATTTTCCTTTTTTTAGCTAACAGATTCAGAATCCGGGGGGCAATTTTGATTACAAGAACTTTGGTAAATAACGGACACCCTAATATATATACATACATACATACATACATACATGACATGACTCAGGTTTCCATCGTGGCCGATGATACCTCTTCTTCCATCCTATTCTTGCACAGCGCGCCTCGTCGGTGGTTGGAAAGGCCCGCCTTCGTTTTGAAATTTCTGCCACAAGATGCACAGTTGAATGGATAGCCAGAGCTTGATTGTCCGGATAACTGGGGTTGAGAAATCTGTGTGGGGCTAGCGCTGTGGGAGGAACTTTGCGGTTTTCTTAATTAATTTTCTGCTCTCAAGGTTGGATGCTTGTGTCTCATATGACTGCTGTGGCCGGATTTCCGGATGGGCTGGATTTCTTTTTGAAATTGATGTTACAGACAGTGCATCTAGGGCTACTGTTTTCTTGTCGTTGGCGTAACTTTTCTACTTGACTTCTATGGGCTTGGCTTAGGTGGGAGTTGACGTACTGCCTCCCGGATCTTCCCTCTCTTGTGAATCCGCATATCGGACATTTCCAACTGTACATATCCTCTTCTTCGTGCCTTTTTTCCCTTCTTTCTTCAGCTTCCAGGTTTTGCATTTCTTGCCTTTCTACGGTTTTTTGTTGAATGTGCCTGCGCCATTCGTTTCTATTTGCTGCTACTTTTCTCCATTCCTTCTCGTTGATGTTTTGCTCTCGCATATCTTGTTTGGGCATGTCTAACCATCTTTTCTTCGGCTTCTGTTGGGGTCTTTGTCCGCATTTCAGCTCTGAAAAGACTATCTGGTGCGGAGTTCGCTCTTCATTCATTCTACTTATGTGTCCCGCCCATCTCAATCTTCTAATTTTAATAAGATTTTCTACTGTCAGCATTTTTGTTCTTCTCAGGACCTCCTCATTTGGAATTTTTTCCATCCAAGATATTTTGCAGATTGTACGGAGGCATCTCTGATGAAATGCGTTAAGTCTTCTTTTGCTTTCTTCTAGTAGGGTCCAAGTTTCAGAGGAATATAATAGTGTAGACAGTATAATTGTTTGGTATACTAGAAGCTTGGTTTTCAGGTTGATCTCGTGCCTTTTCCACACCCGCAAGTACAATTTCTGAAAGGATTGACTGGTGCTGTTGATTCTATGATTAATTTCATTTTTGATCTGACAGTCATTCTGGATGTTGCTTCCCAGGTATTTAAAACTGTTCACTTCCTTGATGGTTTTCCCATTTTTCCCATTTTGAATCAAGAGAGACCTTCAACATCAAAAGCAGTAACTAAAAGTGCTGTTACATTAGTTGAGGCACTTTCTCAATCATCACTCGAAGATACTGAAGATTCAGATAATACTCTAAATGTTGAAGAAAGTCAACATTTAGAGTATTATCTACCTATTTTTGACGAAACTCCATCTTCATCTCAGGTCGAAAGTCAAGGTTCTGATTATTGTCCACCAGTTTTGATCGAAATTGAATTTATTATAATGCCGTTCCCCAGAGTTGTAATTACAAAATCGTATTGCTTTATCTGTAATTCCAAAACTGACCTTCGTGATGTTCCTTTTGATGCTCGCATTCAGGTTTTTCTAAAAAGACGTCTTTTTATTCCTCGAAGAAACAGATGTTGTTCATCACACATGATTAAGAATCGCTTTTTTAACGACGAAATCGAAAAAATGGTTGAGTATTCCAATGAATCTGCTATTGATGCCGACGAAGTGAAACAATTCATTGCGAAATTGGGTGATGAAGTAGATGCGCGGCTTCATGTCAGAATTGGAAGTATCTCGTTATCAGAAGAACGGATTAAAGCTTTTACAGGTCATAACTGGGATACGATAATTCTGGTTCGTGATATGATGCAGACGATGAGAGATTCGCATAATAGAAACGTATTACAAGCTCTTGTGATATTTTTATTTAAATTGAAATCTGGAAATTCGGATAAATTAATTGCTGCTATTATGGATATTACTGAAGAAGTTGTTCGAGATTCTATCCAATCTGTTTTGAAGTGTTTTCGCGACTATGTTCTTCCAACATATTTTGGCGTCGAAGCCCACACCAGAGAATTTTTTTTTGAATGAGACAGCCAAAGCCGCTCAATTATTACACAATCTCGGTAATAATTTAGCAATTATTTGTGACGGTACGTACTTACGTCATGAAAAAAGTGCAAATAATATTTATCAACGGAAATCCTATTCTGGCCAAAAAAAGACTTCCTTATGTAAACCTTTTACAATTTGCACAACAAATGGTTATGTTATAGATGTTGTCGGACCTTTTGAAGGAAATCTAAATGATGCAAAAATCTTAGAACATATACTGAAAGATGAAAACGGTATAAGTTCTATATTAGAAAAAGGTGACGTTTTCGTTTTAGATCGCGGATTTCGTGATGTGTTAAACATTTTAAAGGAGAAAGGTTTCAAAGTTCTTATGCCTGCGTTGAAGGGAAAAAGAAATCAATTAACAACTGAAAAGTAACGAATCTCGTCTTGTTACAAAAATTCGATGGGTTGTTGAGGCTGTGCATGGTATAATGGCTCAGAAATATAAATTGTTACATCATCAGTTTCGCAATAAAATGTTAACCGATGCTGCAGTATACTGTAAAGTTGCATGTTTACTTTATAATTTAACTTGTAAACGTCTTAATTCTGATGTTGGAAAGGTCGGAATAATAATTGAGCGTATGAAGTTTTGCAAAGAAGTTGTTAACGAATTAGCTGAAAAAGTTGAGAATGAGAACTACAACCGAAAAACTGTTCCCTTTCAAGAAGTTTCTTCGAAGGACCTAATAGATTTTCCAGAAATGACACTTGACGATTTGGAACTCTTTTTTACAGGTTCATATCAACTTTCTCAAGCTATTTCGTATTTAGGAGAAATGCTTGATGACAATAATTCACTTTCTTTAGCTTTCTTGAAAGAAGAACCTGGAATTGTAAGATTTGAAGTAAAGTCTAGACACATTAAGAGTAAAATATATAAGTGTTACATTCATTACGATGTAGATGACGTTGGATTAGATGCAATTAAAGGGTACTGTTGTAGTTGTGCAAATGGACTTCGAACTATCGGATGTTGTTCACATGTAGCTGCCCTTGTATATCACTGATCTTATGGTAGATATTTATCGAAAATTATTCGCCCGTCTTAAGTTCTTACAAATGTCTTCGATATTAACAATGTTTGTCCCGTGATTGACGAAGATAGTGATGAGGATTAAATGAATACTATACACGTTGTATTTTTTATTTTACGGATAATAAACAATTTCTTATTACTAATGACTTTAATGTTATCTTGAAATAAAAGTAATTATATGAAATGTATAATGTATAACATGTATAATGAACTTTACTAAATATATAAATACTGGAATTGAAAGCATACTTATATTGCATTTCTTTTAAATTACATACAATATCCTAGAATATTTTATGTTATTATGGGAAAACTAAACTATAAAAAGTAAGATGTACATCAGGAATGTTAAACAGAAAACACGCTCTACAAAAAAACAGAGTAAAAATATTAAAAAATTATTTTTCACAGACTAAAATATTTTAAATAAATACAAAAATATTAATCATGTGAAAAATAATAACTAAAGTAATATTATTGTTAATTCCCCATATATATTTATATTTTCTATAAGAGCAAAAAAATTATTTGACTTACAAATTGTTTAAAAGTTGTCCAAAATGTTAAAAAATTGGGAAAAATAGTGAAAAAATAAAATTAATTTTTTCGACCTGGCGCACCACTCCAAAAAATCTGAAAAAATTTGCGATTACAGAATACGTTTCAGTGAATGAAAAGCAATTAAAAAATGTTTTGTACCTGCTCCTGAAATAATAAAAAAAATTGTTTGTTTTGGGAATTTTTTTAGGGACTTTAAAACTGGTTCCAGATGCTCAAAAAATTCACAAAAATAGCCCTAGATGTCTTCTATAACCGTGATTTTTTCAGTTAAATTCGTTTGTAGAAAATAGAGAAAAAAATAAAACGTGAAAAAAAAGGTTTTTTTACTGAATTATTGACGGGGAGAGGGAATGGCGAATTTCGACCTTACATATCTTACTTTTTTACTATTCAAAATGATGTTCAATAAAAAAATTGGACTTTCAGGGACAAGGGCATTTCACCTATTTTAACCAGGGATACCCTTTTACCTTTGACTTTGTGTTTGTTAGGGTTTGTCTTGTTATTGCAATTGATTTGTCATCGGCTCCGAATTCTTCCAGGGTATTGAATAGTGTATCTCTATCTATGGAGTCGTATGCTTTTTTGAAGTCCACGAATGTCACATGTTTGTCTTTGGCCCTTAGTCTCCTGTACCTTATTATGAGTTTCAGGTTTAGTATCTGTTCGGCGCAGGATCTTCCTTTCCTGAATCCTCCCTGGTAGTCACCTAATTGTGGGTCCAGTTGGACCTCTAGTCTGTTTTGTAATGCTTTGGATAGGATCTTGTATGTTACTGATAGTAGTGAGATTCCTCTATAGTTGTTGGCATCTGTTTTCTCTCCTTTTTTGTGTATTGGATGGATTATAGCTGTTTTCCATTCTTCTGGTATTTCTTCCGTTTCCCAAATCTTTTGTATTATTTTATGTAGACTTTGGGCTGTCTTGGTATCTACGTTTTTCCACATTTCTGCTACTATAGAGTCCTCTCCTGGGGCTTTATCATTTTTTAGTTCTTTAATAATCTGTTGGATTTCTGTTATGTTCGGTGGTTTGGAGTTTTCGGATTTAGTTTTGGGAATCTCACTTTTGGCTCCTCACAGTTTAATAGTTTTTTGAAGTATGTCGCTAGTAGTTTGCAATTTTCTTGATTATTCAGTGCTATTTTTCCTTCATTTTTGAAACATAAGTTTGGTGGTCGATATCCCTGGAGGTTTTGTTTAAAAGTTTTATAGAATGTTCTTGTGTTGTTCTTTTTAAAGTGTTCATCTATTTGTTGTAGTTGGTTCTTGTCAAAATTCCTCTTGTTTGCTCTTATAATTTTCGCTGTCCGTGATCTTTGTTCTTTGGATAAGATATTGTGGCGTCACCGATTAATTAAATATAATTTTATTATGGCGTCGCCAATAACAAACCGATAATTCCTGCAGCTGGGAATAGCTCGCGCCGCGGCACAGAAATAAGTGGGTCAACGGGACGCGTCTACCGCCGCGGAGGGTTCTTTCGTCATGCCGCCCACCCCCCGACCGCGCATCGGGCCAGCCCCGAACGCACCCAGCCCCCCCCTGTCTTCAGAGGCGGAATGTTTATTAGCCCCCCATAAAAATACTTGCTGCCCTTCGCCGGCCCTCCCGCCGAACAAAGCGCCACCCTCGCGCCCTTCCTTCAGCCGCGCGATCGAGGAATTCGGGCTCCGATGGGTTGGGCCGGGTGTCAATTAGGCGAAGAAGACGCATTTACGACATGTCGTAAGCGAGAACCTTTTTCGAACAATGCTAACCTCTCACATTCGTTCTGCCACGCGCCTCGGCACACGCCTGGGTAGGCACCCGAATCCCTGCACGGGCCATTACAGTAAGGCAGTCGATTAGCCCCTGTCGGCCGTCGGGAATCCGTGAAATGCGCTTTCTTCGCGCGCACGTGTCTACACAGCTGCGATCAGCTCCCGGAGCAACTAACAAAAGGGAGGAGCGAGCGAGAGAAAGAATCCAGTATTAGACTGAGAACATCGACGGAAAGATACGGGAAAGTTGCCACATGATTGGCTAATCAAAATTTTGCGACGCAGCCACCCCTAGCCAATGGGAAGCTTCACCAGGGGGGAAGGGATAACCCAGAGCTAGGAACATTTTGGGGAAGGGGAAAGGGAATTTCTCATAAAACGTGATGCACAGTAGAAATCAGGACAGACAGTGAAAGATTTTTAGAACTAAGGCACTTAAGTATTTTTGAGAGACTAGATTGGGAGACGAGAGCACGGGGGGACTTGAGCACTAGAGCACTTGAGAGGACTTCTCAAGCTTACTTCACTTACTTCTGAGAGACTTCGGTCACGTCAGTCACTTCAACTACTTCAGTTATTTACGATCGGGACGCGAGTTTGAGAAAGACTTTCCCAGAATCGGAATAATTAGGACAAGACTGCGGACTTGTCGCGGAGAAAATTCGGGCGGAAGACTACTTGATCCCGCGCTGTTTCCGCATCGGCCCAGTAGCCTTTGCCGCCTCACGCGCCGAGTCCAGTGACTGCTCACCGCGTTACATCAACGCCCGTGGTCATTCAACCCGCTGAGCCTGTTCGATCCGGCGACCTGCAGAGAGACGCGCCGCTGAAGTTCAGCGACCTGGTACAGCCGACGCCTCCGCCCGAAGCCGCCACCCCGGCCCGCACTTGGGACGGCCTACGCCTCCGCCCGTGGCCGCCCCCCGGCCTGCCCGTGAGGACAGCACAACCACTGGTGAAAGAACTATGAGACAAATCCGTCTCGCCGAACGACCGTAACGACGAGAAATTATAAGTGGCCGCGCTCAGGCCCTGCAAACTTCAAGTGATGAATAGCACGCTTCATCAAAAAGTATGCATGATGTGTTAACTGTAAAAGAATTAGCAACTAGTAATTAGGACAATCAGTCCACAAAGTAAATTGAATTGAAAATTGCGTCGCCCATTGCGACATATAAGTTCCCTGGCAGCTTTTGGTGCCAGGAATAAATTGTTATTTTTCACAAATGACTCTGTGCTGATTCATTGACCTCCCAACTCTTCCATCCAAAATATTTCAGGAGCTGAACCTGGCGCCCTCCCCCGAGCAGTCTTATGATTATTACATTTGGCTGGTCCCAACGTGGGGCTAGTTGAGTGCAACCTTATGATTATTACAATATAGTCTTCGTTGTTTTTGGTTGAGTGCCATTTTTTCCAGGTTTTACTCCTAAGTTCAAGGGCCTCTTCGTATTGGTTATTCCACCACCTGTGTTTTCTTTGTCTCTTGAGCGGGGCTATTTCCATTGACGTCTTGACTATTTTTGTCTTGATTTCCTCCCATTCTTCTGATTCTATATTAAGTTTTTCCTGGAATTCTTGTTTCTTTAGCTTTAGTACTTCTGTGTTGATCCTCTGTATTTTGAACTCTTTGTTTGGTGTCTTTTTTTGGGGGATAAATTTTACTTTTAGAGTCGTTAAGTAGTGGTCTGTTTCTATGTTTGCGCTTTTTCTTACTTTCACATTCATGATTTCTTTCTGATTATCGAATGATATGGCGACATGATCAATCTGGAATTCTCCCAGGCTTTGGTTTGGTGATTTCCACGTTTTTTGTTTTCTGGGTAAGTGTTTAAAATTTGTTGACATTAATTTAAGGTTAACTCCCCTGCACAACTCTATCAGTCTTTATCCGTTTTTGTTGGTTCTTTTGTGAGCAGGGTACTCTCCTACTGTCCTTTTGTATTTTCTCTCCTTTCCAATCTGTGCGTTGAAGTCGCCTAGTAGAATCTTAATATTTTTGGGGGTATTTTTGAGAATTCATGTTCTAGAGCCTCCCAGTATTTCTCAACTTTTTCTGGGTTCTTTTGGTTGTCTTTGTTTATGGGAGCGTGGCAGTTTATTATAGTGTAGGTTTTATTCGCACATCGTAGTGTCATGATTGCAAGTCGTTCATTTGGTGAGTAGAAGTCTATTATAGAGTTAATTATCTTCTTGTTCACGATAAATCCATTTCCTAGGTGAGGTATGCCTTTTCCCATAGGGTTTAAGCCTCTTTTACCTTTGAAGATTCTATATCCTTCTGATTCCATTATATTTTCGTCTGTGCATCTTTGTTTCTTGGAGGGCTAGGATTAGAATCTTGAATTCATCAAGTACCTTGATTAGTTGTTTCAGTTTTCCCGTCTTCAACAGTGAGTTAATATTTAATGTTCCAAAGAAGCATACTCTTTTTGTTTTGAGTTTGAGCGTTGGTGTTTTCTGGAGCTTTGGCTGGTTGCATGTTGATTCGGGCTCTCCAGAATCCGATGGCCCGATTGCGTCGCTCTTGGCGACGGAGGATTCTCTGCCTAAGGTACCTCCTGGAGTAGTTCTATTTAGAGAGATTTTCATCATGCGTTATTTGAGATTTGTGTTGGGGAAAGGATTAGTATCCATTCCAAGGTTAAAACTGAGATTGTAAGTCCCAGAGTAGTAGTTCATCCGCTCCTTACATGGAGACAGCCGATGTTTGCTGCCGTTCACTCTGAATCAGACGCAGCGTCTGTTTTGGTCCGCCCCGAGTATTTCATTTCCCCGGTACCACCCATATCTGGGAGGCTTTCCCCTATCCGCCACCTGGGGAGGCGCCCGATGGAGGACTAGAAACCTCACACGGGTATTATTATTATTATTATTATTATTATTACAGGATGTGTTTTCCTAGAATATAATATTATGCCGAAGCTTTTTTCCACCCAAATACTCGTACACGTCAGCCTAATAGAAAGATGCAAATCTCATGTTAAAATCTCAGAATTTTCGAAAATTGCAAAAGTCTTTTGGGCTTCTACAACTATACTATTGAAGATAGAGATGTTTCCTTGAATGGAATCTATTCCTTAAAGACAGGTCTTAAAATGAGACCATAATTTTTCATAAATATGAACAGCTTTTTCGTATTTTTTCGTGATGGGAATTTTTTTAGCTTTAAACAATTTCTCCCCTTGGCACCAGATTTTTTTTTAAATTGTCTTCTTCTATCATGAGAGGGAAAACGTACTAGTCCCGACAAACTCTGTAGTTTTGAAAATTACAAAAAGTTAACAAATCAAAACTATAAAGTTGAAGGTAGAGATTTTGGCAACAGAAAAGTCTGTTAAAAAATCAGATCTTTAAAAAAGTTGTCACGTCATTTGAAAAATTAATGTATTTATTAAAAAAAACATTTTCTCAAACACCGCTCCAAATGTTTCCTTTATTTTCTCCACGATTAAAAGGGACGGCTAAACAGGAGCGTCTCATTTTCGTTGAACTCGCTAAATTTTCGAAATTCATTTTTAGAAATAATGGTGGGGGGTGTATTGTTATACTGGTTTAATTCAGTAAAAAATATGTTGATTGAAAATTTAATGAAGGTGACATGACTGCTTGTATGTAGACCAGTCTCTTATGTAAAATTAAACTTCACACACTTTCAAACCGCTGTAAACTGAAGTTCGAAATTGTCCTAGTGCACTTATGACAAGAACGCATAATAATATTTACGAGGAGATCTCTAAAGGAAGGCGCACAGCAAAGCGAATGAAGACCGATAGAGACAGTTCTATTGTAGTAATTTTGCGGATGAAATAGACTACTCTGGAAAGGTAGCGCAGATTGGAGTGACATGCAGAGCAAATCTATTGCTATGGGAATGCACCCCTAAATACGAAATTGAAGCTTCTCCCACTCGAGAAGTGCGCAGCATTGCTTTGCTTATAAATACAAAAGAGGACCTTCTCTGAAGCAACTTATCAACTTAGTCGAGATACTGGGACCAGAGTAGGGATTGTTATTTCCAATTTGGTATGGAAAATGCAGGTCTACTAAAATGAAAGTGCAGAAAATATAGATCCCTCGCCGCTTCAGAGAACATTTCTTTATTTATTGTATTCATTTAGCGTCAACAAACAATTCATAAAACGCAGTGTGATATACGTCTGAGAAGTAAAATCTGTTCACGTTTTCTTGAAGTTCGAAGTCTCTTCTTTCTCTCTCTTTATTATACTTCATTGAATTAAGAATAAAAGTAACAGGACCGTTCTTGGCAAACGAGTCTTTTTACTTGATGGTATTGCTGCGGAATAATGCGTCATAACGTGCTTCTAGACGTTTACTTTATTAGATTGAAAGAGTAATGTTTAATTTGCAACGTATTCGAAGGTAAAAGCGACCACCGTGTCGGTGGATTTACACATTAAAATTTCAAGGAAAAGTACTTCAAAACAAATATGTTAGTTGAAGGTAGAGAGAGAGCGACTTCTAACCTGAGTGTATGATCGATTTCTGGGATGGGGGAAGACATTTGAAAGGCGTTTAAGTACATTCTAGATAATGCAGTGCAAAAGTTTAAGCCATGTAAATGCGTGAAAACAAATGAAGATTAATACAACACTAAGATTAGACTGTGAAGAGAAAGAACAGGAAGACCTATAATTTTACATATCGTAGTAATTATCATGTATTATGTACTTGGCGGCCCGTGAACGGGCTGAGGCCTACCGGAGAAATTATCATACCTCATTAAATGCGTTCAAATGCAGGTGAACGGGCAAACGAACGTTTTGAAAAACACACACTGTCCGTTTTAGGAAATCTTAAAACAGGAATTCTGTGTATTTGGATGTTTTTCCGAGTTCTAGATATCTAACGAAATCATAGGCTCTTCTCGATTTGATCACTGCAAGCAATTGTTTTGCAGCAGTTCCTGTTGGAGGAGTCGTTCATTATGTTTTGATCTAAGACGTACTTTGACTAATATGTTCCGCGTATTGAGCAGAATAGAATCAGAGAACAGACAAGAAATAAAAAAAAATAAAAAAAAAATAAAAACACTTACTTTTACTGCGCCGGCGGTGGTGATGCGGCGGCCGGTGGAGATGTTGACGCGTGGGGCGACGGTCGCGGTGACAGGGAGTGCGGGCGCCGGAGAGGTACGAGCGGCCCGCTTAACCGCCAGCGGCGCTGCGTGGGCCTCTGCTGCGGCCCGTTGTTGGCGCCCTCGACAAGTGGTGATGCGTTTGGTGGCGGTCGCGGTGAAAGGGAGTGCGGGCGCCGGAGAGGTACGAGCGGCCCGCTTAACCGCCAGCGGCGCTGCGTGGACCTCTGCTGCGGCCCGTTGTTGGCGTCCTCGGCAAGTGGTGATGCGGTCGCACGATCGCAACGGCACGCCTCTGCGTCCCGTTGTTGTCGCCTTCCTCGGCGACTGGTGGTGATGAGGGCGGCGGCGGCACGGTGACCAGAGGTGGTGCCGTCGCATGAATCATCATCCCGTCTTCTATTGACACATCTTCCGCCGACAGGTGTCTTCGTCTCACCATCAGTGAGTAAGTGTGCAATGCCACGTCCGCCACGCAGTGCCGTGGCGCTACGATACACGAATTGCAATCTGGTGCACAATTGCAATAAATATGTTCCCAGAAAAACAAGTCTTCGGGGGTGTTTCCGAGCACGTCCACTGCTTGTCGATCGGCTCTGATGAATTCGAGGAAGTGAAAGGCTGCACTTGCCCGTGAGCGGTGTTAGTAGTGTAGAGGCGTTCTTCCATAATTGTCTTGAAGGTCGACGTTTTCACCGCGGTTCAAGCAAAATATCAATCCTTCAACGTCATTAAATGCTGCAGCATAGTGTGTTATGCTGCGTTGATAAATATCGCTAGGAAAAATCGAGCTTCGTTTATGTCGCGAAGTGTCGAAAGGACATGATATTGTCGCACGACATGGCTAATACGTCTTACTTCTGCAAATGTAAAATGAGAAGTGCGTTTTTTTCGAAGACAAAAAACATAGCTCGCGTATAATCTCTAGATATTCATTAGGGCTGACCGCGATAGCAGCGCGCGCCCGCTATCATCCGCAACACCCGGGTGCCGCCGGCCCCTGTCGCGCGTACTATCAGAACCCCAAACCAGACAGCTTCGCTCGAGATGTCGCCGTTGCTCAGAGCCAGAGTGCTGGCCGCCTCGCACACAGCCTACGATACACGAATTACAATCTGGTGCACAATTGCAATAAATATGTTCCCAGAAAAACAAGTCTACGGTTTTTTTTTCCGTGCACGTCCACTGCTTGTCGATCGGCTCCGATGAATTCGAGGAAGTGAAAGGGTGCACTTGCACGTGAGCGGTAAGCGTAGTGTAGAGGCGTTCTTCCATAATTGTCTTGAAGGTCGACGTTTTCACCGCGGTTCAAGCAAAATATCAATCCTTCAACGTCATTAAATGCTGCAGCATAGTGTATTATGCTGCGTTGATAAATATCGCTAGGAAAAAATCGAGCTTCGTTTATGTCGGCGAAGTGTCGAAAGGACATATTGTCGCACGACATGGCTAATACGTCTTTCTTCTGCAAATGTAAAATGAGAAGTGCGTTTCTTTCGAAGACAAAAAACATAGCTCGCGTATAATCTCTAGATATTCATTAGGGCTGACCGCGATAGCAGCGCGCGCCCGCTATCATCCGCAACACCCGGGTGCCGCCGGCCCCTGTCGCGCGTACTATCAGAACCCCAAACCAGACAGCTTCGCTCGAGATGTCGCCGTTGCTCAGAGCCAGAGTGCTAGCCGCCTCGCACACAGCCTACGATACACGAATTACAATCTGGTGCACAATTGCAATAAATATGTTCCCAGAAAAACAAGTCTACGGGTTTTTTTTCCGTGCACGTCCACTGCTTGTCGATCGGCTCCGATGAATTCGAGGAAGTGAAAGGCTGCACTTGCCCGTGAGCGGTAAGCGTAGTGTAGAGGCGTTCTTCCATAATTGTCTTGAAGGTCGACGTTTTCACCGCGGTTCAAGCAAAATATCAATCCTTCAACGTCATTAAATGCTGCAGCATAGTGTGTTATGCTGCGTTGATAAATATCGCTAGGAAAAATCGAGCTTCGTTTATGTCGCGAAGTGTCGAAAGGACATGATATTGTCGCACGACATGGCTAATACGTCTTACTTCTGCAAATGTAAAATGAGAAGTGCGTTTTTTTCGAAGACAAAAAACATAGCTCGCGTATAATCTCTAGATATTCATTAGGGCTGACCGCGATAGCAGCGCGCGCCCGCTATCATCCGCAACACCCGGGTGCCGCCGGCCCCTGTCGCGCGTACTATCAGAACCCCAAACCAGACAGCTTCGCTCGAGATGTCGCCGTTGCTCAGAGCCAGAGTGCTGGCCGCCTCGCACACAGCCTACGATACACGAATTACAATCTGGTGCACAATTGCAATAAATATGTTCCCAGAAAAACAAGTCTACGGGTTTTTTTTTCCGTGCACGTCCACTGCTTGTCGATCGGCTCCGATGAATTCGAGGAAGTGAAAGGCTGCACTTGCCCGTGAGCGGTGTTAGTAGTGTAGAGGCGTTCTTCCATAATTGTCTTGAAGGTCGACGTTTTCACCGCGGTTCAAGCAAAATATCAATCCTTCAACGTCATTAAATGCTGCAGCATAGTGTGTTATGCTGCGTTGATAAATATCGCTAGGAAAAATCGAGCTTCGTTTATGTCGCGAAGTGTCGAAAGGACATGATATTGTCGCACGACATGGCTAATACGTCTTACTTCTGCAAATGTAAAATGAGAAGTGCGTTTTTTTCGAAGACAAAAAACATAGCTCGCGTATAATCTCTAGATATTCATTAGGGCTGACCGCGATAGCAGCGCGCGCCCGCTATCATCCGCAACACCCGGGTGCCGCCGGCCCCTGTCGCGCGTACTATCAGAACCCCAAACCAGACCGCTGCGCTCGAGATGTCGCCGTTGGTTAGAGCCAGAGTGCTGGCCGCCTCGCACACAGCCTACGATACACGAATTACAATCTGGTGCACAATTGCAATAAATATGTTCCCAGAAAAACAAGTCTACGGTTTTTTTTTCCGTGCACGTCCACTGCTTGTCGATCGGCTCCGATGAATTCGAGGAAGTGAAAGGGTGCACTTGCCCGTGAGCGGTAAGCGTAGTGTAGAGGCGTTCTTCCATAATTGTCTTGAAGGTCGACGTTTTCACCGCGGTTCAAGCAAAATATCAATCCTTCAACGTCATTAAATGCTGCAGCATAGTGTATTATGCTGCGTTGATAAATATCGCTAGGAAAAAATCGAGCTTCGTTTATGTCGGCGAAGTGTCGAAAGGACATATTGTCGCACGACATGGCTAATACGTCTTTCTTCTGCAAATGTAAAATGAGAAGTGCGTTTCTTTCGAAGACAAAAAACATAGCTCGCGTATAATCTCTAGATATTCATTAGGGCTGACCGCGATAGCAGCGCGCGCCCGCTATCATCCGCAACACCCGGGTGCCGCCGGCCCCTGTCGCGCGTACTATCAGAACCCCAAACCAGACAGCTTCGCTCGAGATGTCGCCGTTGCTCAGAGCCAGAGTGCTGGCCGCCTCGCACACAGCCTACGATACACGAATTACAATCTGGTGCACAATTGCAATAAATATGTTCCCAGAAAAACAAGTCTACGGGTTTTTTTTCCGTGCACGTCCACTGCTTGTCGATCGGCTCCGATGAATTCGAGGAAGTGAAAGGCTGCACTTGCCCGTGAGCGGTAAGCGTAGTGTAGAGGCGTTCTTCCATAATTGTCTTGAAGGTCGACGTTTTCACCGCGGTTCAAGCAAAATATCAATCCTTCAACGTCATTAAATGCTGCAGCATAGTGTGTTATGCTGCGTTGATAAATATCGCTCGGAAAAATCGAGCTTCGTTTATGTCGCGAAGTGTCGAAAGGACATGATATTGTCGCACGACATGGCTAATACGTCTTACTTCTGCAAATGTAAAATGAGAAGTGCGTTTTTTTTCGAAGACAAAAAACATAGCTCGCGTATAATCTCTAGATATTCATTAGGGCTGACCGCGATAGCAGCGCGCGCCCGCTATCATCCGCAACACCCGGGTGCCGCCGGCCCCTGTCGCGCGTACTATCAGAACCCCAAACCAGACAGCTTCGCTCGAGATGTCGCCGTTGCTCAGAGCCAGAGTGCTGGCCGCCTCGCACACAGCCTACGATACACGAATTACAATCTGGTGCACAATTGCAATAAATATGTTCCCAGAAAAACAAGTCTACGGGTTTTTTTTCCGTGCACGTCCACTGCTTGTCGATCGGCTCCGATGAATTCGAGGAAGTGAAAGGCTGCACTTGCCCGTGAGCGGTAAGCGTAGTGTAGAGGCGTTCTTCCATAATTGTCTTGAAGGTCGAAGTTTTCACCGCGGTTCAAGCAAAATATCAATCCTTCAACGTCATTAAATGCTGCAGCATAGTGTGTTATGCTGCGTTGATAAATATCGCTAGGAAAAATCGAGCTTCGTTTATGTCGCGAAGTGTCGAAAGGACATGATATTGTCGCACGACATGGCTAATACGTCTTACTTCTGCAAATGTAAAATGAGAAGTGCGTTTTTTTTTCGAAGACAAAAAACATAGCTCGCGTATAATCTCTAGATATTCATTAGGGCTGACCGCGATAGCAGCGCGCGCCCGCTATCATCCGCAACACCCGGGTGCCGCCGGCCCCTGTCGCGCGTACTATCAGAACCCCAAACCAGACCGCTGCGCTCGAGATGTCGCCGTAGCTCGTCGAGATGGCGCCGTCGCCAGTGCTGGCCGCCTCGCACACAGGAAACGGGATTCATCCCGGTTCGAATCCTCTCCATGCAGGATTTTTGAAACCCCAGCCTCCGCACCGTCACCGCCCTTCGCCACCAGAGCGCGCCTAGTTTGACGGACCGGAATTTCCCCGATTGTCCGTTCGTGTCTCCTGTGCTCTTCCCTGCGGTGCCGAAGTAGTTGGACTTCGGTTCGTTGCTTGCTGAGAGAGAGGCGGGCCTCGACTTTCTCTCGGAAATTCGTCCTGCTCTCGCCACCATTGTCCGCGCCCCTGGCAATTACCATCCTGGTATGGCCTATTTGACCGGCCTCCTGACCCCTGACCTATGCGCGTCCTATCGTATTTCGTGAGAAGGATTTGCATATTCTCTAGATCAAGTGAGTCCACGCTGTTTAGCACGTTTTGTATTTGATAGGGGAAATGCGAGGTGATCATCCAAATTAATATAGCATCCGAGATTTGCAGATCGCATAATCTCAGTGCCGCAATTTTGTCTACTGCGTAATCTAACAATGACACACCCGCCCTTTCTTCCCATTTTCCTTCCATTACCCGTCGCTCGAAATCATACCGCACCTGTTCTCCCCAGTAACGTTCCAGAAACCTGTTTTTGAAATCTGCGAAATCAAGCGGAAATGGATTAGTCGCGAGGAGCCAGCTCGCAGCGCTCGCATGAGCTTGTACCGTTACAACCTTGGTGCGGGATTTGCCGCGAATTCCATACTTGAGCCACAGGTGGCTTGTTCAGTCCACCCCCACAATGCCAAAAGTGGGAGATGGGGTCACACGTATAGCTGGGAGGTTTCCCATAAGCTGTTGTTCTGATGTGGGAGCATGGCGAAAGCATGTGATAAATTTACGTATTACAGATTTAATTGTCTTCCGAATGGAGATAATCCAGTGACTCGTAAGTGAACAGTTAAAAGTTGAACATTGGCATGAACTATGTTAAGACGGCAAGATTAGAGGGTGGAGAGTGTCGAACGATAGTTCGGCTTCCGAGATTCTGCCACTTACACGCAGGCAGCCATTGTTGTCAATAAAGGGGTTAAGTGAAGCAAGGCCACTGCTAGGGGAACAGGTAGTTCCATTGTTAAGTGCTTTAATAACAGGGACAAAAGCATGATGTTGTACAATTTTAACACATGCTGTTTTCGTACAATTAAGTTCGTGAGCAAGGAGAGATTCAGTAGATTTAGTAAAATTTGAATCAAGTTTCGATTTGGCAGATTTGAGTAATGTAATGAAGCGAAGAATATATGCCATAACGCGAAACATTTTCGCGTTAGGTGGCGTAACAGGTGGATTATTGATAGTTACTTGCTCTAACAGTTGTGTATCAATTAATCGCCATTCCCCCTCATAGTATTTGGAGATGGTATTCTCGTATGGCCCTCCTTCGTGATCTCCTTGATTTCCTCCATTTGTGGATACATTTCTGAGTGGTTGCCCAAGAACACTCAGGAGATTGAAAGAGTGTAGAAAGCACGATGACGTCAGTGTCATGGGCGGCGTGGCCCACGATAAATACAGGCCTGTGCGCGGAATAGTGACGTCAGCAAAGCCGAGCTGTGCGTACTCACTGGTCCTGGTGGCCAAGCGGGGAGGCTGCACATCACTCGGCGTTTTTTTGCAGTTTGATGGTAGTAATATAAATAATGCAGTAATAAGCATTAAATAATTTTAATATTATAGTTTTTCCATGCTAGTATTACTTTGGGATAATTTTCTTTTCTCATTAAATACATCTGACTGTAGATATGGGAAGGGAATGAAGAACACTCGTTTTTTATGAAGAACACATTTTTATTTATGTTTTAAATTTTTTGAGTTGTCTTTGATATTTAGTAGCAACAATTTTCTCGTTTTTTAAACTATTTACATTGTTTATGAATGTCTTAGAAGCTCTAAACATAATGTTGTGAAGCAAGTGTTTGGTACTTATTTTACAATCACCTAATTCATTCATATTTATTGAAAAATCATATATGTTACTAAATTTTTTGACATTTCAAATAAAATAGACAACTGATTTGTGTCACACAAGAAAGCAGCTTCACAGATTTCCATAAGCTTTCCTAATAAAAACCATGGAATTGCAGTTGAAACAACAGAACATTCTGTGGGCATTGTCAATTTACCTCTATCATATTCAGATAAAAAATCACTTAGTATACACACATCTACCTCTTTGTTGCTTTGAACCCAAGCCATGCACATGTTACATTTTCTTAGAAACATTTCTTTCATAACTGCATATAGAGATATATAAACTATCACTGGCAAAATATTTTCAGGAATGTCATCCAAAGAAAAATTATATTCAAGTACCTCAGCATCGATGAGAACGGCGCACATTGTCATAGTGTGCTCGGCAGCAAGATGGGGTGCAGAGGACCGTCCATGATCGGCATCATTTAAACCAGCGGGAAGAATGTGTAGTGATTCGTTGGTATTGAACGCTCTTGTTAGCGCGAGAGAGAATGCCGCGTAGTGTTTACGTTAGTAATATTAGGTTCAATCTTCGGTGACGACTCGAGGATGACTGAGGAGAGTTCACGTTGCCGTGAATAATACACAAGATGGAGTTTACAACGTTTATTGAGAGCGTAAATGCCTCGTGCGCAATCACTACATAGTATGAGCTGCTGGGAGCTCGCTCTGATTGTATTTATACATAGTACACGTCATACATAGTACGTCATGAGCTGAGGATCGAAGGGGGAGGAGGGGTAAAGGTTAGGGTGGTCAAAGGGCAGACGGATGGTGTAAGATTCCGTGGCCTCCGATGGCTCATGCAAGCGGACGTGCTCCCGAAGAGTGTGAACATAACTAGTGTGAACATAACTCGAAGAGTGTGAACATAACTCCTCCGGCGCTTGTGGAAGGTCACTGCCCTCAGTGACAGGTGGCGGCGGGTTTCGTAGATTCTTGAATGCGGTAACAATTCGCTGCTTGAAGACATAAGACAAGGAACATACAATAAACGTAATATATGTAATATGTAACATAAGGAAATAAGTCCATATTGGAACCGGTGTTGTATTAGGCTGGAGGTCTAATTTCAGTTGATTTACATCGAGATTATTATGGTGTGCTTTGACCTCGTGCTTTACTACAGGAGTGCGAGAAATGTATGGGAGTGAAAAATGTTTGAAGTAATTGACAGGCTGGGGTTCGAGGATGATCCCCATGGATGCCATTGGGCAACTGTGGTTGCTATACAGTAGGTGAGCACCTTTTAATTGTACGGAACGTTGCACTTTGTTACAAGTCTGTAGCACCATTTCTGCCTGAGCAGAGAAAAATAAGATGTCTGCTTTAGTAAGTAATTTAAATATCTTGACATTGTTCATAACTTGGGCGAAGGCACAGCTTGCGGTGTTCGTCAGGTTGCAAGCCGTAGTGAGAATACACATACATCGAAGCCCCTTTTGCACAAACAATGGTGGCACAAACACTGATGGTAGAAATATCTTCATCGGGGAACAATTGTACATTTGTCACATCGGTAAAAGAGAGGCTCACAGTGTTTTCGAGGATTAGTATAACGTTTGAAAGTGTCTTTAAGCACATCACTATATATTCGTAATTTTCCAGTATATCTATTTTAACTTCCTGCTGTGATAACACTCTTTCGATAGTACCCAAGTTTAAATTTAAATGGTTCATCTCGTTGTAGAATTTTTGAGATATAAAATAGCTGAATGAGACCAGGCGGTTGATGCGCTGGATTTCATGGTTTTTAGCAGTTTGTAGTGCTTTGATCTGTGATTCAAGATTATCGTAGTGTTATCTCGTGCCCTTGGGCAGCCGGTCTGAAAGAGAGTGTTTCCTTTTTGTTTTTACTTGTCGAAAATGCCGAACATGTATTTTTCCGTTTTTCATGCGACAGTGAATTTTGTTTCCCTCTATTTTAATAATTTGGCCTGCTCTATATAGGTTACATGATTTCCGGTTGCGGGTTAAGGGATCGGTGACATAGACAGTGTCACCTAACTTATACTGATGGTGAAAAGGTTTGTTTTTCACTGGCGGGTTTAAGTCTGCTAGGTTTTTTACCTGCGATGCCTTGTCTAGAATATATTCTTCTAATTTCGGTGTGGGGGAAAATACATGTTTTAGAGGATTGTAGTGGCTACCTATTGTAACTGAAAAAGGTGTTCTGTTGGTGGTCGAATGAATAGAGGAATTATACAAAGTAATGACGTCAACTACTAGGTGTTTCAGAGGGCTGGCTGAATCCTTGCTTCTAAGAATACGTAGCTTTTCTAAAATGGTAGAGTTGAAACGTTCCACGGGGGAGTTGGAGGACGAGTTTAAAGGGGTAGTGGCATGATAAACAATGTTGTGGGAATGACAGAAATCAGAAATTAGCTTGTTTTGGAACTCGGTTCCCTGATCGTGAGTAATTTGCGCGGGGTATCCGTGATGCGAGAAGTATTGCTTAAGGGTACATAGTGCAGAATATCCTGTGGCGTCAGGCAGAAGATAAGCCTGTCCATATTTTGAGAATACGTCCAAGATAGTTAGTATTCTTTCTCCATCAAAATGAAAGGTATCCACATGGAGGAGTGAGAAAGGTGCCTCAGCGGTAATAGGACCTTCATTCGGTACCTTGTTTGGGTGCCGCTCATATTTGTTCTTTTGACACAGGTCGCAGTTATTGATATATTCACTAACTCGTGTCGTTAAATTGGGCCAGTAATATTTCTGTTTAAGATGTTCAACAGTTTCGTGGATACCATTATGATTGAGACTATGATATTGCGCAATTAACTGTTGTTTTGTCACGTCTTCTACATTTTCAACTAATTTAGTCGTGCGAAGAATAGTTAGATCTGCAGTAAAAAGTTTCTGACACCCTCTGATAAAGGGTATTTCGATTGTGACGTCATCAAAGTAAACAGCAAATTTCTCTGAGGGAATAATTAGTTTGGGTAGGAGATCTTGCAAGTCGCGTGAAAGGTTGTTGTGAGTAACGCGAATGCTAATAATTTTGTGCCTTTTAAAAATTGGCAGGACAGAGTGTCCGGGTGTTTTGCCGAAAGTAATGAACAATTGGTTCTTATTTTGATTAAGGCTTCGTTCTGACATGCGCAGCGTAATGATCGGGTCTTCCTGATTGGAGTGGATAGTTTCCTGATCAAATTCAGTCTGATATTCATTATTAGGAACCGTGGCGGCGTTAGAAACAATGTCATCATCAAGTGCATTAAGCTCAATGCGTGATAGCGCATCGGCGACATAATTGGTTTTCCCGGTGACATATTTGATATCAAAATTAAAGGCTTCCAACTTGATCCTCCACCGGTGCAACCGAGATGAGGGATCTTTCAGGGAAAATAACCACTGCAACGGCCTGTGGTCACATTCGATATCGAACTTTTGTCCCCAAAGATATGGTCTAAAATGTTTACAGCTATCCAAAATACTGAGTAATTCTCTTTCCACGGTGGAGTATTTGCGTTCCGCCGGGTTCAGAGTATGGGAGTAATAGGCGATAGCGTGGCCTTTCTGAGAGAGCACTGATCCTATCGCGAAGTTGGAGGCATCTGTAGTCAGCGTAAATGATTGCGTAAAATCAGGATACGCGAGTACCGGCGCGTTGGTTAATAGAACTTTTAAGTTGTTCAAAGGCATTCCGATAAGAAGGGTCGTTGATGTCAATTTTTGTTCCTTTGCTAAGGCAACGAGTGAGAAGGAAAGCTATTTTAGAGAAATCTTTAATGAATTTCCTATAGTATCCGGCGAGTCCTAAGAATTGCTTAATTTCTTTTGTAGAGATTGGTATGGGATACTGTTTTAATGCTAAGACTTTTTCAGGATTGGGTTTGATTCCATCCTGGGTGATAAGGTGGCCAAGAAAGGACACTTCCTTGTGCAAAAACTCGGTTTTATCCAGCTGCACTTTCAAGTTAACTTCGCGGAGTTTTTTTAGAATTAATCTGAGGCGCTGAACATGTAATTGTATTCTCAAAATCCCTGGAAGAACATCATCAATATACACAAAACAAAATTTGAAAAGGAAAGGCCTCAGAACGTTATCCATCACCCTCTGGAAGGTGGCGGGGGCGTTCTTCAGTCCGAAAGGCATTCTTCTAAACATCAGATGCTGATTGTCTACGGAAAAGGCCGTTTTTTCCAAAGAGCGCGGGTCTAATTCAATCTGATGAAACCCCTGCGCTAGGTCAAGGGTGCTGAAATACTGACATTTCCCGAGATTATCAAGTATTTCTTCTATACGGGGCAAAGGGTACTTGTCTTCTATTGTCTTGCTATTTAGGTCTCTGAAATCAATGACTAATCTCCACTTCTTTTGTCCTGAGGCGTCTGTTTTCTTAGGGACGACCCACACGGGGTTACAATAGGGTGACTCACTAGGAATGACGATGCCTTGGTCAAGGAGCTTCTGAACTTCGATATTGATGATATCTTTAAGGGTGGGAGAATAGCGATAATTTTTTCTATGGACTGGACTTTCGTCCGTTGTTCTAATATAATGCTTTACAGCGCTTGTAAATGAAAGATCACATCCGGGGTAAAAGAAAACATCAGAAAATTCGTTACAAACTTTGAATATAGCATCTCTTTCTGCATCGTTCATGTGCTGCGTGCGAAAGAATTCACTAATATCTGTGTCTGAGATAGAATTGATTTCGACAGGTTGAATGATGATGTTATCTACGGGTTCTACTAGGACTGGTTGTTCGAAATTCAATTCGACGAGAGATTCTGTCGGATAATTGACAGAGTAATTCTCCGCGGTCAATATTGCATCTGAGAAATAACAATTTTGGTGAACAAAAGAAGGAATATACACATCGCCTTGCTTAACATTTACTGGAATTGGCACAAAATTGGGATTTTGATCATCAGAGAAATCTCTTTGCTTGCGAGAAGAATGAATATGGAACGGTATAATTTTATCATTTAAAGTGATAGTACTCTCATTGTAATTTATTGTGGCTCCTAGTTTTATAAAGTCTGTGGTTCCAATTAACGCATCGAAATAATTATGCCATTGCAGCACTCGAAACTTTACTTGAGCGTCTATATCATATTCTGCAAATATAGGAAACATTACATTGTCGCTACCAATGCTTTCCGCATGTATGGACTGGATACGGAAAGGCTCTTTAAAAATGTGTTCAGAAAAGAGTGAATATGCAACGGACGGGTTCATAACAGAGTTGCTTGCTCCGCTATCGATTAGAATACGAAGTCCAAAAAGGGTGACAAAAGGCAAATAAGGTGCCTCTGCTACATTGTTTATGTCTTCGATCCTGATGACTGGGCAAAGTGAAAATCCTGAGGGGACTTCATTTCCTCGTTTTGGTACTGATAAGCTTCGGGTTGCTCTTCCTCGGGGGAGCAGTAACCTTTGTCCGAATACTCATACTCTGGAAGGGGCGGACTGTCGTAATAGATCTCGTCATCGTAAGCGAAGTGGGCTTCGCTGGGGTACTCAGAATGATGATTCATACTTGCCCTAACGGTTGACATGCCTGACATGGGCCGGGGAAATTTTCCTTGTCCCTGCATCGGTGAACCATGCATTCTCCCTATTTGCTGAGGTATTGGATATGGCCGAATGTGTGAATTTTGCGCATTTCTGAGAAGTGGCGACCGATGTGAATTAGGCGCCATTTGATTTAGCGGTGTTGCTCGCGGGTGAAATCCTGCTGATTCCTGTCGATTGGACTGTGAACTTTGGAACGGCATTCTATTCCCTACCTGGGGCGGCTGTTGTCGCGTGGGTGGGGGTACAGAACTTCGAAAATTTGTAAAAGAATTGTTACTTGGGGCGAAAGAGGGTGGGTGATATATATTGGATTGCAGACGCGGGGCATGCGGAGCTGATCTAGGGTTGTACCGTAATGAGTCCATATAAGACTCATAAGAACGGTCATTGTCGAAATTACGACAAGCGCGTAGAGCTTGCGTAAGGTCTGAGAGATGGGCATAGCGCAGATATTCGCGATATGGCGATAGTACTCCGGTGTAATGCTGCTTTGGTTACGTTGTTTGCTTGCTTGCTAGGCCCCGCTTGCACCCACAATGATATAGGCAGGCAGGCAGGGCGTCGCAGTTAAAGCAGCAAACGCGTATTACATTACAAATTATTTAGATTTTATGGGTCCTTGGGAGCTAAGTCCCTTCAGAAGACTGCAGGATGGTGGATCAGCACAAGTGAAAATGAAAGACAGAATATGTTTTGGCAAATGTCGAAACAAGAGTCCTTTACTTACACAGAAATGAAGTTACACAAAAAATGAATTTACATCTAAGTTACGCGGAGACCTCCGTCCATGTGAACGGTAGCTCGGAGAGTCTCCCCCGGGCAGGGCCCGTCCGCTTATTTTATAGTAATCAGAGCTTTGTGTAATCATACGCTTTCACATGGGTTGCACGTGGCCTCCCCTCCCCAAACATGACGCGGCCAGAAGGCGCTGAATAGGCCCTCTGTGCCTGTGCCTCTGCGTCGGTCATATCGTCCGTCACTTTAGACGCTGATGGCGGTCAGCTGGGGTCACATGTCGCAAGAGCCCTCGTGCTTAAACATTCATATTTATGGGTACTTCCCAGTTGACGGGTATTTCCCAATTGAATGCGTTATGATCAAAAGCTCCCATAGAATGAAGTATGATTATAATCATTACAGTTATATTACAATTACAATTATTACACCTTCAATCCGTACAGTTACAATCATTACACCTTCCCCCTTTTCAAAAGTGAACCACCATGTGGTTTACTTTTACTCAACGAACATATCGAGTGGACCGTCTGAGCCTCTTGGGCGTGGGATCTGGATATATACTGGATGGCGTATGCTGTCCATCTGCTGTTGCCTCTACGTCTGCAAAGGTTGGCTCACGGGTTATTGGGAGGGAACGTGTTGATAGGACAGGAGATACTTTGTCGAGATCCCTTTGGTAGGATACTACAGGTTGATAGGTATTTATTACCAAGCATCTCTCTCGTGCCTGTGCCCAACAGTCCCTGGGACTTCATTTGTCTCACAACCAAAAACCACATTCTCTGCAACATTTGCAACAGCAACAACTACAGCAAGTAATTATTATGAACAAAACAAATACAATTAGTGATCCTAACCATGTTGCGCCTTGATATCAGACAGAAGGAAGAATACTTTCTTCTTGGTCTTTAATCAGCCCTTCTATTTATGATACCTTGTAGCTCGCTATTTTTAAATCATCTGCAGAAGTTAGAATATTCTGCAGAGGAGTATCCAGATCTAAATTAGTTAATTTCTCCTTTGTCTCCTCATCAAAACAACAATCAAAATTTGGAGACATTACAGGTAATACGTCCAGCTCAGTTCGATTGACTTCTATTTGACTACTAGCATATAAGGTCGCGGAAGCAGAATAACCTTTGCAACCTTTTGGGAGGTGTAGTTTACCTTGGTTTTCTAAGACAATATTTCGTGTTCCTTGAAGAGGACACAAAATTGCAAATCTTTCGGGGCTCGGTGCAACGTATAACCACTCATTACTCAGATATAGCGAGATCCAGTGTGTTCTTGTTAATTTAACAATTCTTTTGTCACACACATCTGGAACTCTGTTATTAGATACATGTAGAAGCGTAGCTTCACAATCTACATCTGGAACATATGTATATACTGGTACTTTCTCTTTACAAACAAAATTAATCTCATTAGGATTAAAACAATTACTTAATTCATTGGAAGACATCTTTCCATATTTGTTATGCATAGTGTCCTTAAATATATATTCTCTATTAAAATTAAGATACATAAATGTATCGTCTTTCACTCTTGCTGGAAAAGGTAATACTTTATACAATTGATATTGAGTGTTTGAAATAAGAGGTATTTGGATTACATATACAAAATAGTTCTGAAAATAATAGATGATAGGAATTATTAATCTACTTAGTTCACTAATAGGAAAAGGAGGATAGTCCAGGTCCTCCTTTGGTTTACCTTGATCCATATAACTTTTTATTTTATTTGGTGTGACCAGTTGAGGTTGTAACACACCATCTTGAGCATGAACAAATGCATCTACTAAAATATCAAACGTATACCGACTTTCCTCAATTCCTCTCTCTACTTGTTTCAATTGTTCATTCATCATTGATATTACAGTGGTTGATTCCTCTAATTTGTTAATTGCCATGGATGCTTTCTCTGCAAAGTTCTTAAATTTATCAGCTAACATTTTCTCATTCTTATCTATTTTATACATTGTAGAATTAAATGTGAGAATGGCTGATTTGATTACTGTCATCTGTTCTCCCGAAAGTTTTAAAAATTCTCTTTGCTCTTTCTGAATTGTATCAATATGCTTTTGATAACTTTTAATTTCAGATTCTGTTGCTGTGCCAAACAAAATTTTGCTAACCTCTCCAATAAAATTTAAAACACCTCTCTTCTGCCGACCATAATTATTTTCATTTAAATAACCCGCAATTATATCTTTTAAAGAATCTACATAACGAATCTTTGATCGAGAATAAGTTGCGAATGCTGTACAATCCGTTAAATGATACCATGATTCATTTGAATATTTTTGACATACAGTTAATACTTGAGCCTGATGACTTTTAGTTTGTTTCCATAATTCTTTAATAGGGTTTAAATCTATGTAATTTACAAACTTCCATTGAGTTGGTGACAACAAAAGTGTACCTATTTCGTCGAAATATACTCCTGCTGACGACGATATTGGAGAATTTTGACTTTCCACCGTAGTCTGGTGTTGTAGTGCAATTAACAACAGCTTAAGTATCCAAATCGCGATCATCTTGCAAATTTTCCTCTGAAACAAAGTATGGTTTCAACCTATTTACATGAACTCTAAGTCGTTTACGTTTTCCTACTTCTTGTAGAACAACATCAGATCCCGAATTTAAAACTTCTTGTATTTCATATGGACCTTTCCATAGCGGTTCTAATTTATTTCTTTGCTCTACTTTTACTAAGACCTGGTCTCTGATTTTAAATTCCCTCTTTCTACTCCTTTTTTCATCATAATATTCTTTCTGCTTTTCTTTCTGTATCCTCAAATTTTCTCTAACCCTTTCATGACAAACTTGGAATTTAAATCTTATTTCCTGAACAATATCATCGTATGTATACAACGGAGTTGTATTCGCTTGCAATTTACCCGGTAAATTTGCTTTCCTTCCAAACAATACTTCATACGGGGTATACTTTGTACTCGTGTGGACTGTTGTATTATACGTAAAACTCGCAAATGGTAACCAATCATCCCAGTCGTTATGTGGCTGTTTACAAAAACATCTTAAATATTCCACTAACGTTCTGTGCGTTCTTTCGAGCGCACCATTACTTTCTGGATGATATTGTAACACTCCCGGTCGTCTCGTGAGAGAACGCCCGGTAAGCGGCCCTGAAATAGCTCAGTCGGTGATGGAAGGAATCGTTAACAGATACTGGTAACATGAAAGAAACACTTTGATCACTGGTAAAATCACTTTTATTCCTGGGCAAAATAATTCAAAATGCCCCAGGGAAGTTACACATGTAAATAGGATCAGAAATCTGAAAATTAGGTGGACAGATAAGAAGATGAAAAGTTAGTAGCCAGTGTAAAGCTTAGAAATTAGGAAGACTTATAGTTAGCATCACAATGGTAACAAATATTACAGATCAGTGTGTCTTAGCGCGACACCGCATTACAGGATTTTCGCAGGGATGAATACCCTGAATTATATTGCCTTGGTAAAGTTTCTTTTTGTGGGCCCGAAACGGGCGCGTTGCCGTCGAGGGGAGGCGGCGGCAACCTTCGCAGAGGGCGCGGCCGGGGCGATGTCCTTGTGCCCAGCCAGGCACGCGCGTCAGCTGGTCAGCCGTCTGAAGGCGTCACCCGAAGGGGCGGCGGCACGGCCGAGGGGAGGCGGCGGCACGGCGCCTGGCAGTCTGGTTGAGCTCGGGGTCGGCCAGCAGTCACTCTCGATTTCAAGAGCGTAGTAACCAGTCACGGATTCTTCTGATACTCGTGATTATTCACAATTGCAACTTTAGAAAGTCTAGAAATCCTGCAGCGACACATTCGCTTCACTTTGCAACTGATTCCCGCTTCAGAGAATTTTCTCTGCCCACGTTACTCTGCTCTATTACAAAAGCCCACACCGAAGTTTTTTCTAAGTCCATCAGAGGCGAACTTGCCTCTGGTCGGTGAATAGCTCTCCCTCCCAGAGAAGTTTCTCTCCCGACTGCCCTGCTTTGAATGCCAATTTTATAAGTCAAATCTTATTAGGTTAACTTTTACCCCCCACTCGTTTTATCGCATGTTCTGGCTCCTTAAGATAGTTACGTCGCTATTGGCCGAAAGAAATGGCGCATTACGTTATTTCGACCAATGGTGACAGGGGTAGTGAATGGAGTTCCGACTCTTTGCATAACTGTGAGCGTCCAGAATTTTCTTTGCCCTTCTAGAACATGCTCGCACAAGACGGGCGTTGTCCGTGAAAGAATTTGTCGATTTCAAAAGCGATCTAGAAGGTTCGCACAGCTGGGCATGCGAACACGTGCTCCACAGTAAATCTGTCGACGACTAACCCTTTAACGACTTTCTTAATGTGCCGGAGGCGGAGACGGCTGTCAGATAAGCGGGGTTGCGCGCGTGAGGCCATGTCGCAATCTGTTCCCAGTCGAACTCATGGCGGCCGAGTCAGTTTGTTTAATTTAATTTTCCTGGCATGAGGAAATCGGTTTCGCTACATTAGCCTTCCCCTCCGAATAAAAAAAAATTGGAGTTCGAGAAATTAAATTTCGAAAAATGAGAATTTTTTTTGTTTAAGTAAAAATTAAAAAAAATAGCGATACCAGAAGTTAATGCTTTTACTCGTTATCCTAGCAAAATCTTATTTACCATTGTAATTTAAGAATAGAATGTTATTTTTAATTAAACCTAACAAAATTTAAGAAAATTGATAAACTTAGAAAAAATAAAAAAAATTTAGAAAAAGAGAACCGTTTGGTGAGGCCAAGGTGGTTTTGGATTCTCTTTCTGCTTGCCCCAGAAACACAGATTCGGCGGGGGAATCCACGATAATCTCAAATCTAATACGCCTAGTAAATGCACCGTATGGTTATTTTCAGTTTCCTTCTTTATTCCCACTTTCACTAATCGTTTTAAATTTTGCACAACTTCCATCTTTAGATTTTCTTCCCTTTCCCTGATATTTTTCCCGTCGATGATGCTTGATTTCTCGAACTTATCATAAAACTGGCTGACTTCTGTGCTAAATTTGGATTCAATTCTAGTCAATTCTCCGCTCATTTCTGCCCTAATCTCGGTAATACTTCCGATAACTGGCTCGTAGCACGCTTCAATTTTGCTATCATCTACTTGGAGCTTCTGACTAGTTTCCGACTGAATATTCCCAAAATGCGAATTTACTTCAGCCCTCGAACTTTGTATTTCTTTAACCAGGTTTCCTACACTATTTTTAATTTTATCAAATCTAGCATCGAGACGGTTCTGCACTGTTCCAATCCCACGATCAATTACTGCTTCTAATTTCTCTAATTTTACGTCGTTGTCAGCTAAGCGGTTGTCCAGCCGGTCAAATCTTTGCGAATGTTTCGAGAGGATTTCTATACTTTCAGAGTGTTTTTCGTTAATCTCCGAAATTTCTGACTTTTGTCCCGTGAGGATTTCCTTATTCTCTGAAATTAGTTTCTAATTTTCTGACATTTGTTCCGATAGGGTTTCCTTAAACTCTGACATCTGTTCCGAGAGGGATTCCTTGAGAGTTTCCTTAACCTCTGCAATCTGTTTCATGAAAATTTGCATAAAGTCATTCATGGTGGTCTCGGGCGGTGATTGTTCCCCTAAACTCCCCTCTTCTGCCACATCGATACCTGATTCGTCCAGCATTTTGGCTGTTTTGAGTGAATAACGCACACGGTAGTCACAGCACACGAGGCACAGGACAATAACACTCACAAACAAAATACAATAATAAAGTAACTTATCATCAGTTCACAAATTGTTTCTCTCGTAACAATGTCCTTCCATCCATTTACAACAAAATTTTAGTTGAATTTAATTTAAAATCTGGGCGTGAAAAACCTCAATTGTTAGGCCGTCGAGCCCCACGGTGGGAAACGCCAATTGTAACACCACCGGTTATTAGGTCATCGAGCCCCACGTTGGAAAAGCCAATTGTAACACCCCCGGTCGTCTCGTGAGAGAACGCCCGGTAAGCGGCCCTGAAATAGCTCAGTCGGTGATGGAAGGAATTGTTAACAAATACTGGTGACATGAAAGAAACACTTTGATCACTGGTAAAATCACTTTTATTCCTGGGCAAAATAATTCAAAATGCCCCAGGGAAGTTACACATGTAAATAGAATCGGAAATCAGAAAAATAGGTGGACAGATAAGAAGATGAAAAGTTAGTAGCCAGTGTAAAGCTTAGAAATTAGGAAGACTTATAATTAGCATCACAATGGTAACAAATGTTACAGATCAATGTGTCTTAGCGCCACACCGCATTACAGGATTTTCGCAGGGCTGAATACCCTGAATTATATTGCCTTGGTAAAGTTTGTTTTTGTGGGCCCGGAACGGGCGCGTTGCGGTCGAGGGGAGGCGGCTGCAACCTTCGCTGGGGGGGCGGCCGGGGCAACGTCCTTGTGCCCGCCCAGGCACGTGCGTCAGCTGATCGGCCGTCTGAAGGCGCCACCCGAAAGGGCGGCGGCGCGGCCGAGGGAAGGCGGCAACACAGCCGAGGGTGCGGCCGGGGCAACGGCGCCTGGCAGTCTCGTTGAGCTCGGGGTCGGCCCGCAGTCACTCTCGATTTCAAGAGCGTAGTAACCAGTCACGGATTCTTCTGATACTCGTGATTATTCACAATTGCAACTTTAGAAAGTCTAGAAATCCTGCAGCGACACATTCGCTTCACTTTACAACTGATTCCCGCTTCAGAGAATTTTCTCTGCCCACGTTACTCTGCTCTATTACAATAGCTCACACCGAAGTTTTCTCTAAGTCCATCAGAGGCGAACTTGCCTCTGGTCGGTGAATAGCTCTCCCTCCCAGAGAAGTTTCTCTCCCGACTGCCCTGCTTTGAATGCCAATTTTATAAGTCAAATCTTATTAGGTTAACTTTTACCCCCCACTCGTTTTCTCGCATGTTCTGGCTCCTTAAGATAGTTACGTCGCTATTGGCCGAAAGAAATGGCGCATTACGTTATTTCGACCAATGGTGACAGGGGTAGTGAATGGAGTTCCGACTCTTTGCATAACTGTGAGCGTCCAGAATTTTCTTTGCCCTTCTAGAACACGCTCGCACAAGACGGGCGTTGTCCGTGAAAGAATTTGTCGATTTCAAAAGCGATCTAGAAGGTTCGCACAGCTGGGCATGCGAACACGTGCTCCACAGTAAATCTGTCGACGACTAACCCTTTAACGACTTTCTTAATGTGCCGGAGGCGGAGACGGCTGTCAGATAAGCAGGGTTGCGCGCGTGAGGCCATGTCGCAATCTGTTCCCAGTTGAACTCATGGTGGCCGAGTCAGTTTGTTTAATTTAATTTTCCTGGCATGAGGAAATCGGTTTCGCTACAATATGCACTAGTATTAATTTTCTTTATTTTAAGTAATTTACTTAAATTTTGGAATAAGCCACTCATAAAATTAGAACCTTGATCGGTTACTATCTCATTTGGTATACCGAAAATACAAACGATAAAATTATTAAATGCTTTTGCTGTTTCCTGTGCGGTTGAATCAGAAAGCGGGACCGCGATTAAGTATTTACTCAAATTGTCCTGACATGTTAAAATATATTTATTCCCTTTAATTGTCAACGGTAAAGGACCTACAATGTCTAAGTAAATCTTTTCCCAAGGTGCCTCTTTAATATCAGTCACAATAAGTGGTTGTTTCACTGGTAACTGAGTTACTTTATTTAATTGGCATGTCTTACAAGCTTTAATAAATTTCTCTACGTCATTTGACATGTTCGGCCATGAAGTATATAATTTAATTCTCTCTAGAGTTCTTTTGATTCCTTGATGACCTCCAATGGGACATTCATGCATTTCTTTAATAATTCTTTGCCTATTCTCCACGCTAACCTGACAAGAGACTACTGGATATCTACTTAACGCATCTGCATTGACATTCATTTTTCCTGCTTTATGTATCACTTCATAATCGTATTCCTCTAACAATAATCTCCATCTCATCAATCGAGATCCTGGATCTGTTACATTCAAAATCCACGTTAAAGCCTTATGATCTGTCACGATTGTGAATTTTGTTCCTAATAAGTATGGACGGAAATGTTTACAAGCCCATACGATAGCTGCGAGTTCTTTCTCTGTAATAGAATAATTTAACTCTGCTTTGTTAAAAGTTCGAGATGCATAAGCAAGCGGCTTATCTTTTCCTATCTTTCCTTGACTAAGTATTGCTCCTATAGCATAATTACTCGCGTCCGTTGTTAGAATAAATGGTTGTTGAAAATCAGGATACTGAAGTACTGGCGCTTGTGTTAATTCTTTCTTTAAAGAGTCAAAACTACTCTGTTCCTCTTGTTCCCATTTCCATTTACTATCTTTCTTTAATAACTTTGTCAAAGGTATAGCAATTGTACTAAACTTGTCAATGAATCTACGATAATAACCTGCCAAACCGAGAAATGATTTTATGTCTTTGATATCTTTTGGTATTGGAAAATCTCTAACGGCTCGAATCTTTTCTGGATCTGGTTTTACACCATCTGGCGTTACCAGGTGTCCTAAATACTGTAATTCTGTTTTAATAAATTCACATTTATCTGGTTCTATTTTCAAATTACATTCCCTTAAATTTTGAAAAACTTCAATCAGCTTCTGATTGTGTTCTTCCAAAGTTTCTCCAAATATTATTATATCATCTAAATAAATCAAACAACGACTACCTAACGTTCCTGATAATACGTTATTCATAAGCCTCTGGAAGGTACTGGGAGCGGATTTCAAACCAAACGGCTTAAATTCATAATGTCCGGTGTTAGTGCTAAACGCAGTTTTACCTTGATCTTCTTCCGCTATTGGCACTTGCCAATATCCACTCGCGCAATCGAGAGCTGAAAAATATCTAGCCCTACCTAATTTGTCTAATATTTCTTGAATATTTGGAATTGGAAAACTGTCTCCTATAGAGGCGTCATTTAACTTTCTAAAATCTACACAGATTCTCCATTTTCTTTGGCCTGATGCGTCTATTTTCTTCGGAACGATTACTAAAGGAAAATTCCAAGGACTCTGACTTGGTGTAATTATATCTTGTTCGAGCATAGACTGAATTTGTTTTTCTACTTCAACTTTGTTTTTCCGGTAATCTGTAATTTTTTAGAGTAATCGCTTTGCCTCTCGGGATTCCTGGTGTAGGAATCGTGTGTTCGACTCCTCTCGCACTCGTTAATTTGTCTCCTTCTAATTTAAAGATATCCTGGAATTGATGACAAATTGCCCGAATTTCTCTAGTACCCTCTTTAATGTGCGAAAATCTTAATTTCTCATCTAATTTACGGATTCTCTCAGGATCCTTCGAGTGATTAATCCATTCTCTTTTCGACGGTACTTTTCTTAATACAGGTTTCACATTAATTACCTGCTCTTCCTTTGTAACATTTACGCATAAGCACTGAAACCTATTGTCTTTACATTTCACTAGTCCACACGCTATATAAACACCTTCTTTTAATGTTTGATTTTCAATTAATCTATCACCTACTTCTGTGGTTGGTAACGATACTATCGTTTCACTTTCAGCGGGTACTCTTATATCAAAAGGGATGTTTAATGATATTCCATACGTACTGAGACCATCTTGATATGATATTAGGGCGAGTTCGTGTGGAAAACTGTTTACCACATAAAATTCGTGTTTACGAGGTTCTGATGCGTTCTCCAAGACAAGTAGTATTTTACTAATTACTTTTAACTTATTCCCTGTAATTCCTTTTATTATTATTTGTTCATCTGCATGCTTTATTTCTCTTTTATTTCTTATTGCTTCTAACTTACCAGGTAACGTACCAACGATACCTGGGACCCATTATCTATCAATGCTACGCCCATTTCACCCTTCAATTGCTTACACAATACGTAACTCATTTACGTTTAAACCTCGAGAACTACAGACCCTTGCTATATTCTCGTCCGGAGATTCACCTGTCTCCGCGTCACTTCGAGTCGCGATCTCTTTAGTGACTTTTCGGCTACAACCTAATTGTTTGCCGTTCCCTCTTTCCTTATTCCACTCACTTTCTAACATACAATTGTTCGCGTCGCAATCCCTTTGCGCACCGCCATCTACTCGTACTTGTGGGCAGCACCCTGCTTGTGCTTCGCAACCCTTTTCTGAATCGCAACCTGCTTTTGCTTCTCAACCCTTTTGCGAACCGCAACCTGCTTGCCTAGGACTTATCTCCGGTTGCTCAGACAGCCCTGCTGTCCGTTTCCCTGCGTTCTGCAATTTCTAGCCTCGTGCCCTTTCTTATTGCACTTCGCACAGGTCGGTACTGGTATACCCGTACATTCTCGCGCCTTATGTCCTATTTTCTGACATCGGAAACATGTTATACTTGCCGAATTAACTTCTTTTCTTACAATCGAATGTTTCTTGGAATTGTTACGCTGATCATAACGTGGTAATTGCTTAAAATTCACCTGATTTGGATTACTGAATTTGTGTCGTAGCGACAAAATAGAACTTTCCTCCTCTAATGCAATTTCAATTAACTGAGATATAGACTGATCTTCTCCTTTTGTTTTTACCATTGTTTTTATACGATCATCAACTATTCCTTGAACAAAACATATCTTAACTATTTCTTGCATGATAGCAATTCCTCACGTGGAAGGAGGAACCCCACTGAATTATAGTTTCATTAAAATTTTGCCTACTATTAAATAGTTTACTTGCATGAAAGTCTAATGTCCTTCTTGTCGCGTAATGTTCCTCTAAAATGTCACGTACGTTTTCCCACGATGATCTTCTTTTAATCATTAATTTTGCTTTCGCATCTCCGCATATTTTTGCTTCAATAAATTTTAAAAATAAACCGTGTTTATTAGGATGAACGACTTCGTATGCGGCTTCTACACTTTCTATAAATTCTCGCAGTTCCCTCGGATTACCCTCAAAGCTTTTTGGTACTAATTTGATTGCTTCCGGCACGGATATGTAATCTTGCTCGGGAGGAGCACCTAGACTATCAGCCATCATCCTCAATTAGCTAACACAACTAGATAAACACAATACTCAAACTTCGACGTTCCCTACGCTCACGCGCGCACTACAAAATACCTAACACACTTTGGATCAAGATAACCCAGAGGTTGGACTAACCTTTACAAGATGAAGAGTTCTTCTGAAGGCAACCAAATGGAGATCGCTGCTACGGTTACGTTGCCGGCTGCACGTACGGCTGAACACAGGATGGCACCTCGGTACACCAGGCTGCTGCTGTTGTAGTGCTCAGAAGAACCAAGGACTCCGCCAACTCCTCTCGGAAGGTTTCGCTGGCCAGGCTCCACCACAATCACGCTGGTGAATACGTGACTCCTTGAAGAATTGGAAGAAATGACTTTTGCAAAAACTGCTGAGCAGTGCTTCTGATTTTGAAGGATCCCACCGCTGCCACCATGTAATGCTGCTTTGGTTACGTTGTTTGCTTGCTTGCTAGGCCCCGCTTGACCCACAATGATATAGGCAGGCAGGGCGTCGCAGTTAAAGCAGCAAACGCGTATTACATTACAAATTATTTAGATTTTATGGGTCCTTGGGAGCTAAGTCCCTTCAGAAGACTGCAGGATGGTGGATCAGCACAAGTGAAAATGAAAGACAGAATATGTTTTAGCAAATGTCGAAACAAGAGTCCTTTACTTACACAGAAATGAAGTTACACAAAAAATGAATTTACATCTAAGTTACGCGGAGACCTCCGTCCATGTGAACGGTAGCTCGGAGAGTCTCCCCGGGGCAGGGCCCGTCCGCTTATTTTATAGTAATCAGAGCTTTGTGTAATCATACGCTTTCACATGGGTTGCACGTGGCCTCCCCTCCCCAAACATGACGCGGCCAGAAGGCGCTGAATAGGCCCTCTGTGCTTGTGCCTCTGCGTCGGTCATATCGTCCGTCACTTTAGACGCTGATGGCGGTCAGCTGGGGTCACATGTCGCAAGAGCCCTCGTGCTTAAACATTCATATTTATGGGTACTTCCCAGTTGACGGGTATTTCCCAATTGAATGCGTTATGATCAAAAGCTCCCATAGAATGAAGTATGATTATAATCATTACAGTTATATTACAATTACAATTATTACAATTACAATTATTACACCTTCAATCCGTACAGTTACTATCATTACACCGGCACGAAATGCGCTAAGAGTCTTTTCCTCTGCTTCCCGAATTTTCATCTCTAGAATGGGTGGTTTGTAGTTCAATTTTAAAGTGCAAACATATTTAACAAATAACTGATTTAATCTGTCGTAATAGCATTGATAGTCTTCGTTACGCCATTGGTAGCAATTTGAAATTTCGCGGGATAAAAGATTTTCATCGCGGGCGTCACCATACTTTCTAATTAGTTTCTCTTTCAATTTGTCAAAACTAACGTGCGTTTCTATATCAGTACGGATAGTGCGTCGCCTTTGATTTTGGATTTGACTACGTTATATAGGAATGAATTAATTGATGACGCGTTTGGGACATCCGGGGTCCTCTGAAAGTTTTGCAAGAATGTTTCACATTGCACAAGAAAATAATCAAGATTAGAACTACCGTCGAATTCTGGTAGCAAACTGATATGAGCCATTTCCCATTGCGACAGGGGAGCACTACCTTGATTTAAAGCCATGATAAAAAAAATTAAATTACTCTAGTTTATTTAAACACGAGATGAGTGTAGTAATTTTAAACTTAAGTTTACAATTTTGCAGCAAATGCAAGAGCAAAATAGTTTGTTAGTTAGATTATTACTGGAAATTACCCTAAGTGAATTTTGTTTTACAGGAAAAGCAAAAATAGCTAGTTACTACTGTGCTTAACCCTGGAGCTCTTACGCAGTGACTTTTGCGGCTTCACTTACAACACTGAAGAGATGATGATGATGAACAAAGTCAGCATCCTACGTGATGAAGTGGCGTTGGCTTCTCTTGTGTACCAGGTGTTCCTCGGGTTGTCTCGAAGTGGATCGGCAGCGGGGCGCAATCGATCGCAGGCCTGAAGACTTCTTAATGGTTGAAGAAGCTGCTTACTGACGATCGGCTGGCTTGTTGAAGTCCTCTACTGCAACAGGGACGCTTTGCCGATCCCGGCTGAGCCCCCAGTAATATCAGGTTCAATCTTCGGTGACGACTCGAGGATGACTGAGGAGAGTTCACGTTGCCGTGATAATACACAAGATGGAGTTTACAACGTTTATTGAGAGCGTAAACGCCTCGTTCGCAATCACTACAGAGTATGAGCTGCTGGGAGCTCGCTCTGATTGTATTTATACATAGTACACGTCATACATAGTACGTCATGAGCTGAGGATCGAAGGGGGAGAAGGAGTAAAGGTTAGGGTGGTGAAGGGGCAGACGGATGGTGTGAGATTCCGTGGCCAGACGGATGTGAGATTCCGTGGCCTCAGATGGCACATAACTCGAAGAGTGTGAACATAACTAGTGTGAACATAACTCGAAGAGTGTGAACATAACTGACGGATGGTGTGAGATTCCGTGGCCAGACGGATGGTGTGAGATTCCGTGGCCTCCGATGGCACATAACTCGAAGAGTGTGAACATAACTAGTGTGAACATAACTCGAAGAGTGTGAACATAACTGACGGATGGTGTGAGATTCCGTTGACAGACGGATGGTGTGAGATTCCGTGGCCTCCGATGGCACATAACTCGAAGAGTGTGAACATAACTCGCTGATGTCTAATACTGATTGGACGGACGCGTACACATGGTGCGGAAAAGACCCCACGGAAGACTCGTAACCCTATTAAGCCAATAACGGTTATCATCCAGTAATTACTGTATTACGTTCTGTCTTTCCTTCCAGCGGCTAAGTAGTTATTCAGCGTCTGTTCTAGTTCTTTTGTGCCCTTCTTTATTCCCGCTTTTGTAGTCTTGAGTTTTCGCGACAACCGGGACTAGTTCCTCGCTCATTCTGCCCAATTCCTCCAAGAGCCTGCTACTCGTTTATATTGCATGCGTTTGGTGTGGCTGCTCCTTCTATTAATGTCTCGTCAGGATTTGTTTCCCCTGAGCCGGTCGCCTCGCAAGACGTATCCCGCATGTGTGTCATTTTCTATTAGACGCTGGTAGTCTTTCAAATTTTCCGCGCCGGCTAGCGCGCTCTCCTCTTCCGAGTGTCCGCCAGGCAGCGCACGCGTCCCGGCTAATTCAGTTATTATTCGCTAGGTGGCCGCGCTAACAGATTCACAGGCCGCAATACAACTGGCAAGCCGCCATTCTCGCGTCGTCAAGCAGTTTTGATGTCTGCCAGACAGCTAATTACGCTTCGCACTGAATACGCCGCGCGTTGCTAACACACCAGCAATCGGTATCACATATCGTAAAGGTTTCTACATGCCTTATCGACGGTATGCACGTAGAACCTAAAAATACGCACAAAAGATCAGGATCGCCCTCTGATACAGCAGCACCGCAGGTATACCACCACCCAACCCCAGATTTCTCTAGACCGCACCCGACTGTCCTTAGCGACCTGATCGGGGCTACAAGATCCTGGACACGAACAGCATTTTCATTTTCAGTGTCTAAGAGTTCTCAACCTTTCATTAGTGTTCTTTAGCAATTAGCAATTCACTAGTATTGCTCTTAAGTTTCCAAAGAGTTGGCAACTTTATCCAGATTGTCTAGTTTCTAATGGACTTAAGTTTTGGAACTACTTTCAAATCCCCTGGTGCATTGCGGGCAGAAGTATTTCAATTTTCTATTTATTTTCAGCTCAATACTCCTTTGATCAGTCATGGATATATTATCGCGCTCATAGTGATTCGGGTAATCACATGTGTGGCATATAGTAAATTTAGAATTAGGATCAACTTCTACTTACAATTATCACGATCCATTAAAGCAAATCTTGGCTACTAGATATTAAAGATTAAATTTGCAAAAGTGCAAAGCTACACAATCCACAAAGCACCCAGGCGGTATTGTGCAAATTAACTAAACTTATACGCCAGTTGTCATTTTCGTGGTTTCAGTCAATCTTTCTTCTCTTTAATAACAACTCCAATAATTTAATGCGAGAAATTGTTTTTGAGGAGTCTGAACAAACACCAATCCTCAGATTTATGCTCAACACTCAGTAACTGGAACAAATTTTCAACATCATTGCAGAAAAGTAGGCCCTCTTTTGAAAGTAAATGCTCAATTCCTTTTGGCGTTGACGGAAAAAACTTACTTGGAAGCTACCACAGGGTGACGTCAATCATTTCAATCTTGAGGCGAGTAATTCTATCTTGGTTTTACTTAAACCAAGATCCCGAACCAAATCATTTAAATCCTCTTGTGTTACAAAGTCAGGTTCATTTATAGCAACATCTTAAGCAAAATCTGGATCATTCTGTTGATCCTTAAGTTCGCGCCATATCATAGGGACTGCCAAAGGCATATGACGGAAACCTTTCAACCAGCCAGTTAAGTGATACATATTTGGCCCAAGAGATTTCGGGAGTCTTGTTTTGGTGTCTTTAGTTGTTGAAATAACATACATAAGCTCTTATTGGAAGAGTGAACGTTCACCTCTGCGCTTTGAAAGTCAGCTTACCACACACGTAACAAATGTTTTTTATCATTAACGCACTTTCGAGTCATGATGGTATACACTTCTACACCACACCTTGTAATGCAGTGGATGGTCTGCGAACTTTCGGTCTTGGCTTTCACTATTAAATCGTTCCCCTTTTTCTTATCATTCACTATGACTTGTAACGGATGTCTCCACCCCCCACCCCACCCCCATGCAGCACCCGAAGATCTTGGCACATGTCGACAATCCACCGAGATTTTGGTCTTTTTTTGCGTCCACCTGTTGCTATCCATGACATGATATTTGGTAGTCTATCCATATGCATTCTCTGAATGTGGCCTATCCATTTGTTTCTTTGAGCCTTAATAAATCTTAAACATCTCTTTGTGCTACGATCTGCTTTGCACCTAGGGATACATTGTTTTGCGTCGACCGTGCGAAAACCTCTAAAGGCGTCGCTGTCTGTGGGTGACTTCGCCATCTTTTGTTCCTCCTGCAGCATCAGTGTTATCCACAGGGAACTTCAACTTGTGCTCAACAAGCTCCTCGAATGGAGCATGTGAACAGGTTTTAACTTCTACTAAAACTACTGGTGTGCCTTCTGCGGGATATACCAGTTGCATAGTAATCCAGCCCTTTACGTGGGAGGAAATCAGCGTCCATTCACAGAATGTGCCAGGTTCCTGGGGCTAAAGTTTGACAAATCCCTCACGAGGCGTGCTTAGATCAGTTGACCACAAACAAGGTGTCTTCCTTTTTAATCGTCTTCGTATGCTGAGTGGTACGTCATGGCGAGCCGGCCGCATTACCCTACTGTGGTTATATAGAACACTCAATCGCTCGGTTTTGGATTACGGTTGTGAAGTTTCCGGATCTGCAGGTCCCCCCACTCTCCAACCTACCAGCATACACGCCGGTATCCGCCTCTCAACAGGTGCGTACCTCACCAGCCGAATCGAGTGCCTTCTAGATGAGGTTGGGGAGCCATCCTTCAAAAGAAGGCAGGATATTCTATTGGTGTCTTATAGTGTTAGTGTCTGGACTATGTAATCATCTCTGGCGCCATATTCGGTATTCTCAATTTAAGATCTCATAAATTCTTTGAAAATCGCTACCTCAACCCTCCGGGATTCGATTGCGAAATCTCTTCCGGGACCATAACGTCTGTCTTCCCTCCCTTGAGACCTAGAAACCCCATTCCTCCTTGGAAACTCCTCCGGCCCAACAATTAGAAAATCACGTTCTTGCTTTGCTGTCAAAAAACACTACTTATAAAAAATAAAAACTTTAACAATTATTAATTTCCCATAAAGTACGATCATTTTTATTGGATAAAAAGTTAGTTACATAAAATTCTCTGACTTTTCGCAGAATTTTCCAGTTCTAATTTTTTCTCCTGTCATTTTAGGTTTTTCATGCCCGTACGAACCCTAAAAGTGAATTGAGGTTTAACAGTGTAATTTAAATGCATTTCTGAAGGACTTTCAATTGTTGAACAAATAATAATTAATAGATTAACAAGATTTACTTTTTCCTTTTATCGTTTTTTTTTATCAAATTCAAATTATTTGTATATTATCCAGTATTTCTAGATCATTAGTCTGCATTCATAATGGACCTATTGGAAAGAGTGAAGGTTTTGTTCAATTGAAAGTAATGCGTAAGTTACGTATTTGTTACTTTCCTGTCATCAGGGAAATTACGTATCAAATCAAGCATGTTATTATGTAAACATAATCTATAATCATTATGTTCAGAATTCGAGTTTGTAATTTTCATATATTCTCACTAATGGTCGGATATACAAGTAAATAAGAATGCATTGTTATATTTGTGTACTTAGTATTAGGAGGAAATACATTTTTTTAATAAAGTTTCTAGGTAAAGACTTACTGGATTGTAAAGAGTTATTATATCATGCTTTGGAGGAAAGATGGAGACGTTATGGTCTGTTTAGAACAAACAGCCAATACTCGACTTTTGTCACTGAGATATTAACTAATTATTATTAACTAATTGTATCCACTATGTATACTATTTAATAAAGACATCTCCAATATAACTTTTGTTATTATTATTATTATTACTATTATTATTACTTCATATTATATATATATATATATATATATTTACTACACTTAGCATGTAATATATGAACAATGTAAATCATAAATTTTGATACAGAACTAAAAACATTTAGTACTTGCAAGTTTAATAGTATCAATTTGTAGGTTGTCGTACCCACATGATATTACTTTTCGTAACCGTAGATCTCACGTTCATTAGAAACGAATACTACCAATTTTTGGAGTGTGATGTGTCACAATGTTGCTCTACCCTGCAAGAAGTATGAAAAAGAAGCGGAATAGCAAATGGCCTCGCATGGGCCCACAGGTTGCAGACCGCTGCTCCGTACCATGTGTTGCGGCCCGAAGAGCCTCAACTGTTACGATCATGACACTCAATGAAACTAGCATGGCTTTCATGTGAATTTATATACAACATATTAAAAAAAAAAATTCCACACACCAACAAGATTACCGTCACCTCCCGAGCAAAACCATGCACTACACGTACGGAACTAATGACGCGCCCGCAATCGCTAGTAATCAATCCCACTACCCTCCTACCAACATGGAGGGAGCCGCTTGCTACGCTAGTGCGAATTTAGGTAGTTCACAGCGAAGATGCGGCCCAGGGGCCACTTCAGTGCACGAGCGGGGAATCCTGAAAGCCGCGCCGGGAGAGTAACGGTCTTATCCGGCAGGGGGAGTGAATACTGCTACACTCGTAGTGCTGCCTTGAAAGGTTGGATGAGGTTAAAAAGATGCTTATACATGCACACCTTTCATTAGGTCGCATTGAACTTTTCGCCTGTTTACACCCGGGCTTCCCGACTCCCGTTCTCTGTCGGTTCCCGGGACATTGCGTCCCGTCGGTTCTCACGGTTATTGTAATTTCGACGCATCCTCTAGACTTATCGTAGCTACGCATTCTCGGTTTTCGGGAGAATGTCCCTGGTGATATATCGCACCTCCAATAGAAAAGTGACACAAGTGCAAATTTCCGATTTCTCAGTAATTGCAATAATAAGTTTCGTTGTTCTCTAATACTCGTTATAGATTGTACCAAATACTCACCTTCCAGCGGACAGTAATTGAACTAATTCAAAATCAAAATCAGAATAGTAGCAGTACGTCTTGGTAACCTCTTATCAGCTTTTAGCTGAAAAATGACGATTTCGCACTTGTCTCTTTTGTATTGGAGGTGCGATATGGTACTTAGGAGAGCCCCACCGTACCGAAGCAACATCATCCCCGAGGCGACATTTGACTCCGCGACCTTTCGAGCAGACACAACTGTCCCAACGCAGCCCTTCACGACCTCGGCCAACGCAGGTAGGCGTGAGAGGACGCCACACTGACGGAGCAAGTAAGTCTTAATTTTAATTCTATAAAACAATACCGAAAGATGCAAACTGTCAAGATTTATTGGTATATCCGGAGTTTATGGTGTCGTTCACTGAACCGGTTCACTGGAGGGGAATCGACTCACTGAACTGAATCCTTGTTTATTGTTCGCATGTTGTAATGGTCACTATGTTATCGCAAGAATTATAATTTCTATTCAACACTCACATGCTACTTAAACTATCATTACTACTCAAAGCCAAAATTTAATTACCAAAAAAAGCATCTTATCTACTTAACACTTTTTTATACGCTCTAGAATGCGCAATAATATAATAAAAACTCACATATTTGTATTTGTATTGTTCACTTCAATCACTTTGTCCCCGCCACATTGTAATGCAAATTTAGTTTCAAAGGCAAGTTTTCTCGCTTCGCTCGCCCGGATCCAAGTCACGGCGAGGCTCGGGCCTTCGGCCCTCGCGTTCACTATAAACAACCTTGAGTCTATCCAACGCATAATTACCAATTCACTTTTATAAGAAAGCACTTTTCAAGAAAACCTCCACAATTCAAACTGCGCAGTTGCCGCCGGAGCGGCGTGAAGTGCCAGCAAAATTATGAAGTGAACCGCGAAACTATAACCTTGTGAATCACGAGATTAGTGAACCGAATCAGTGAACCGAAGGAACCGAAGGTTCAGTGAACGACACCATAAACTCCGGATCAACCGATTTATTTTATGATATGAGTGAATGCCAGTCTTCTGTTTTTATTGAACTGAAATCATTGTTACGTTTTAATTATTGAATGGTCATGAACATCAGCTGTATGCAACTTCTGTTTCCAAATTCGAATAATTCGACAGTGCAAAGAAAAATCCAGTCAAATTAGACAGTTTAAGCGACAAAAAAATTTCGGAGTTTCGAAATTTGGCAAGACTGTTCGTTGGTACCTACTGCACTGAACTTCCTGATGTGCTGAGTGTGAGCCGGGGTGGGGGTCGTTTTAAATGCGATTTACTTGTTTTTGCATTTATCTCCATTACTATAAGTCATACCTAAAATTAAGCGCCACTTAGTCAATTTTCTACAAAAAAAAGTACCTATAAAGTTTTGTGTAAAATAAACACTTATAAAGCTACTGAAAGAAATTTTATTTTTTGTTTAACATTTATAACGATATATTTATCTATTTTGTGCAACAAGCATTCATAGTTTAAATAGTAACAAACCTTATTTTGTACATTGACTGGCGATTATCCGAGGTCATTGTGTCCGTGATTACCTTGTACGAAAACTGATAGTTCATTTGAGAAAGGAAGTCGATATAGTCCTTCATTGAATACTTGAGACGATTATTTTTTAACGAAGCCTATCAAGCCTTTCTGCACACAAAAGTACACAAACCGGCTAAGCCGAAGGGGGGGAAAAATTCGGTAGGTCTTGTACTGGAAATCTCTGCCGCACGATGAGAGGTTTATGGCAAACACGGGGTGTCGAGACTCGTATGGGGCAGTTTATCTGAAACGCGCTATCTGATGCTGATGAACAGGGCATGTTATGATAATAAATAAATCGGTAATTTTTACTTAAAATATGTAAATAAACTATGTGTATACTTACTATGAGTAAACGCTATGCTAATGTCCGAAATATGGCTTATTCGCAACGTGGCCGGTTAATTCACCCATTAGTCAGACTATATAAAGTTTTATGAATGACGAACGGATATTTCTTCCATAATTGGACTAATAAGTAGCATTAGTCATAGGATTCTGCCTAAAGTAAGATAATTGTCTGAGTGTGAAGCATCTTGTGTTTTCTCGAGAAGTATTTTGGCGTACAAATGTGTTGAAAAGTACGGTTTGAACACTGATGGTTGATTTATATCACTTGCGAAAATCAAAGGCCGGAGCCTCGACACCTCAATCCCAAATTGCATAGTGAGGCATCCTCTGAGGTACACAGGTTAGGTTAGATGGTTTCGTGTAAATAGAAATTTACGACCGGCAGCGACACTCGAAACTACACACCTTGTATTTTACTGACATTAGGCACTTACCACCATCAGTCTCATCTCGTTTATCATAATTGTTATTCTCGAAACGTACTCCATCTTCCCTAGCCTCCTCGTGTTGGCTAATGCGTACTTCTGGGTTAATTTCGAAAAAAAGCAGCTCCTACTGCCAATTTTATCGATCTATTTTGAATAATGTGAATAATAGCTGCCTAATTTGTGAATTTCTCAAATTCGGCCATTAGCCAGCACATAAACAAAAGCCATCTTTTTGCGATTCGTGTATCATAAATCATAGCACGCACAGAGAAAATAATTGCTGATTTAATGCCTACTTTGTTCTATTAAACTGTGTTCATCGGATTTATACCTCACGTCTGCAAAGACGCAAGCAATCTGTAATATTGATTTTTTTTTAATTTCATTTTAGAGGTCGTCCATGAGTTATGTAATGCTAATATAGAGGAAAGGGGATTCCAGCAGCTTTACGCTGCGTTACAGGGAGGATAGGGGGTATTAGCTTCAGTGTTTCGTAACGCCAATGTTGATTTTTCATGCCGAAATATGCCAATTAATCAGTCTCTTTTTACATTATTATAACAAATTAAATTTAAAAATAAAGTAAAAAGTTATTTTGCATAAATTGTTGCAGTAAATAAATAATATTGTTTTGTATATCAGCATTATAAACGGCCTTTTCTATTGCAAGAAATCGTTCATTAAAGAGCCTTTTACATCACAAATGATGACGTGTTAGCATTTTACGGCACGAACGATTGTCATCATATTCAGTCAATCGCAGTGAGAGAATCGTGGGGTGGTAGCGGTGAACGGAACAGCTGACCTCCGGTTTCTCGCACAGATGTCAAATATCCGAGACGTCACAAGGAAGTTGTTTCGCAAATTTAAGTTTGATTCTCTTATACATTTATACCACTGTCTTAGAAAAAATAGCGTACGCAACTCGTTTATAATGGTGCTTTATTGCATTCGTACAAATTTGAAAACTCGCTCCTAACGTCATTCGTTTTCAAAACGTGTATTCGTGGAATAAGCGTAATATTATAGATGAATTGCATAAATTGCTATTTTCCAATAATGTCATATTGATTGAGCCAGTTAGATACTAAGAAAATATTCAAAACTGGTCTATATTACGCTCATTTAATTGGATTCTAGAGTATATTAGACCGCCGCTCGTCATCCTCGACGGTTTGTGCCCGGCTTGTCAGAAATTTTCTCGCGTACGCTCCCCTCCATTCAGAAATGGTCCCAATCTTATTGCTAAGGGCAGTCAGCATCGCCAACTAATTTTGACTTCAATTATTATAAATTTAAGTACTCGACACAAAAAAGTTTTACTGTTATCTAATTTATTTTTATTGTAAAGAGAGGACAAGTGTTACATAAGTAAGGGATGTCACACGAGAGTTACAGGTGCGTTACAAGAGAAGAAGGGTATTAAAAATACTCCAAATTTGCCTTTCATAATTTACGGATGGCTCCTTAATGAACAGGCAGACAGATTAAACAATAAATTTCAAACAACGCCGTCTATTCGTTTTCGGAACAATGACTAGCGAAACCTTCAACACTAAATCGACCCACAGCATGGGATCTTCGACCTCTCAAAAGTAGGGCACTGATTCGTAAATATCAACTAGTCTTCACGCCTCGAAATACCAAAGCCTCAGTTTATCATTTCGTTGACGGCTGCAACGCTATCAGAGGGAAGAGAGTTGAAACAAACCCCGACTTTGTTTAGCCGGTGACCCTCGTCGAGACAGAAATTCATTGAATTAAATTACTTCCGTATGAATGTGCTTTAACTCCAGCGGTTTTGGCGTTAGAGTAGACGGACAGACAGACAGACAGACGTTTTGGTGTTAATCGATTTTTCGTCGCCAAGCACCCGCAAAACATGGATTCTGGCTATATTTGTACGTGTTAGAAGACGTGATCTACTACATACAGGAACAAGATTTATCCATTTTCGTTACCAGGGCCCTGGAATAAAAGTATATTACATACAGCATTACAATACTGTCTCTAAACTGCATAAGCAGTACGCGAGGAAGTAAAAACAAGTAGTTGAAGAAAGTCGGTGGATCACGCCGCCAGATCCAGAACCGCCGAAGTGGAATGCGACGTAGTGGCGACGTTGCTTCACGATAATGCTCGCCCCCATTCGTCAAACCCTCGACCTGCTGCAACAGTTTGGATTTACTGTAACGCCCCACTCCCCAGATAGTCCGATTGATTGATTGGTGGTATGTAATATGATTGATTGATCAACGGCTAAAGTCATTAGTTGCGTAAGTGTAGTCCATGTTTTATCGCGGAAGTTAGCGGTTATCTTCCTCTGCTGGGATAAGATTTATTTAGTAAAAAAAACACAGTACAAACTATGTTTAGTATGGGGTAGAAGATCTGCGTACGTTTTCTTGAGTTCCAGAATCCCTTCCGTTCATTTTAACTATATATAGTTGAAAGAAGAGTAAAAGATAAATAAAAAATAAATTTAAAAAAGCGCGAGATTAGCAACATTTGAAAACAGATTAGATATGTTCGTTCCCGAGTTATGGAAAACTTATTTGCGATGGCAAACGAACAAAATAGCTCGCCCTACCTCTACTCCTACCACCTCAAACAAAAGGAGAGTTCAACAAAACGTGCGCATAGTGAAACTACATGAACCTGGATGGCGAGATCCGGCGCTGTTCTATGTGGGCTTGCGGTGTACTTCCCCAACCAGGTATCTCCCACTAGCAGAACACCGTTGTTGCCAGGACAAGCTCATGGCGGGTATCCAACATGGATGCTTCTGTAGTGCATGCAAGTGTAACTGTGTGTAATCATGGGATGAGGATAGGTTAAGGAACTGGAAGGTAAGATCGCGCGTGGTCCGTGGCCCGCTTGTCAGGGTACTGTGGGTAGTCTCGAAAAGACTGCCATCGTTGAGACTCGGACCTTAGATCCAGGATCCCCATCGTTCAGAGGCACTGCAGCCGGACAGTCTGGACCTTGCACTTAGAGATTACCACTTTCCTCGAATGTACTCTTGGGTGGACAACAGTTCCGCTTAAAAGACGAAGTTAAAGAAGTGAATCACTATCTCAATGGGTTGGCGGCGGAATTCTTCGGTATGGGCGTGGGAGGGCTGTAGCAGCGCTTACGAAAATGATTATATTGAAATGGCAATTTTGTTAAAAATATAAGAATAAAATTTCTAACGATGTTCAGTAAACCTTACTCAATGCAGAACTCATATCATGCGGAAATCAGTCTAATGTGAACATGAATCTTTGGTCCTTAAGGTGCACAGTATTACATTGCAAATGCGGAATCCTGTCTAATACGAAAAAATATTGGTATCTTGAGTCTCCGCGTTGAGAAAGTTTTACTGTATTTGGTTTTGAAAATACTTGATATCTATTTTTAAAAAAAAATGGAAACTTGACGATTTGTTGTCGTAGTGTAGAGAAAGTTGTATGATGATTTGATAATGATAATGTTCCGTCATTATCACGTTTCCTGATAGCAAAAAAGTGTCCTTAGTCTGCTTGTCTGTCCGTACTGAAACATTTAGTGATAAGACAACAGCACATACATTCTCACTTTATTTCTAAATTTGCAATTACGGAGAATTCTGAGAGTTCAACCAAAATTAGACCTGCGCCATATTTTAAGCGTTCCTTTTCTATCCGTGGAAAATATGAGACGATGTTTGTTTTTGTTTTTTTAATTGCAAAGACTTCAAACAGAAATTACGCGACAACTACTAGTTTTTTTCAAAGTCAAAAATGTATTTTTGTTTTTAAAAAGTTCTATCTGCAAAACATTTAAAATTACTTCCAATGTATATTTTTTTCTGAAATTTAATGTCAAGAACCTGCTAGGAACGGAAAAATTCTAGAAACTCACTTATGTTGATATTTTTCTCATAAATTAAAGTCCCGACTTCAAATGTCTCTCCAGAGAAATTTACTTCAGTGCAGTTAAAACCTTTTTATTTTAAGGTCGCGAAATGCAGAATGTAGTTTAGTGAATTTTATGGTAATGTATAAAAATATATACGCAGACTGGGAATCGAAACCGCTACTCCCCGAATACTGGAATAACACTTTGAACCATTCATTCGCTGTTCTAACATTCCTCTTATAACAACACTTTATATTAACGAAATTTAAAAGCAACATAACGTATACAAAAATTAATGTCAATTCAGTTTCATGGCCAAGGATCACGGAAGTCATAAATCTATACTATTTCTATTTATCTCTCAAAGGACGTTAAACTATTTTATACCCTCTTCAATAAAATAAATGTAATAGATCGGTCTAGAGAACTAGTTTTGCAAAACTTCGTTAGATAGTGCAGTCGACAGGCAAGGTTGTCCATTGCCATCACCTCTCGGGCCAAGGCACTTTCGACGCAAAATATTGCGTTTCCAAAGGTATGTAGTAAATTACTTACTCCTGCACTATGTGTAGTCAAAGTCACGTTTTATAGTTTCTTGATACTAAAAAGTCGATTGATGGGAGAACGTCTGTCCCTCCATCCATCCGAACATCCGTCCGACGATCCGTCCGTCCGTCCGTCCGTCTGTCCGTCCGCACGCACGCAGTTCAGACGATATTCTCCAAAATTCATATTCCTCTTTGATTTAAAGAACTCAAAACCCTCTGAGTTTAAAATTGATATTTTGATTCTTGGGGATTCTTTTCAAGAAGTCTCAAAAACATTTTCAAAATGTCGTTAAAAATGGCTCAATTTTTTTAAAAAACTTTGTTCTTGGATAGTGTATTTTGAAAATTGCAGGAAATTCACATTTCAAAACAACAAAATTTACGATAAGGATTTTTGTCTTAAACAAAATCTGTTCTAAACAATCAGATCTTTAAAAGAGGGCAAGTACAATTTTTTGAAAATGCTAGTAGTTTTCGCGTAATTTTTGCTTGAAATTAGTGCAATTTATAAAAATAAAAAAACATTTTCTCAAGAACTGCTCAAGTTTTTTCTTTAAACGTTTTCCACTTATAAAATGAGGGACTTAAAAGAAAGGCATAGGTCTCATTTTCGTTACCGAAAATTGTTTAACTTCTGTAAATGCATTAAAGCATTTCAACTCTTCGTTCAGAAATGTACGTTATTTTCTGCTGTTCACCAGTTGTGGTTCTGACCTCATCTTTATTGAGGATAACATATGCGTAATGTCATGTGATAGCGCATTGATCCATAAATGTTTACATTTACACATAAGTATGATCATTTTCTGACGTAATAGTAAAGTGCTATTTCGAAGTAGATTCAGTCTTAAAATGTCCTTGGCAACAGAAACTTAAAATCTTATTTTACTTAACCGAGACTCAGGAGTACATGTTTTTAAGAAATCAATAATTTATTTGTAAATAAGTTAACTCCAAATATCATTCAAGTTTTGATTGTAAAAATAGAATGAGGTGGTCACGGTTTAGAAGTACCACTCCTAGGGACAGCAAAATATCGTTTAAATTCAAGTACTAATATATTTTGAATGCATCAACCTTGATGTTGCTTGCGGACTGCAATCTATATGTTAACGTAGACATTAGTTTGATGATTACAAATGAAGTTGCAGGTAAAGCTAGCAGAAAGAGAATTGAATTCATTTATAAATAGTGCGAAAATAATTATTTCATTTTTTTAAATTAAAATGACAATGAAATTTACAGTAATGCTTGTTTATAGACGTTTTTGGTTTGACTTTAAAGAGCACGGACCAATACTTTTGTGGAATCACTCACTCGAGAGCATGATTCATAAATCTGTTACTAAATCACCTTATACATAAATCGTCCGCCTTTGTGCTTTTGATTTTCATTGAATAGTACATTTAGTACACTTTCACGCTCTCATGTTTTCTGTTCGATGCAATTATTGGTCATAACTCCATTTCACTTGCATTTTTAAGCGTACCGCAACTTCATCTGGGCGCGTTCTTCTATTAACTGAATGTTTCTAAAATCTCCGAAAATAAAACTGTAATCCTACCAATCTTTTGTTTCTAAAATCTTGTACACTACATTCACCTGCTTCAATAGAAACTGGGATGATTCTCAGTTCGTTATATTGAATGAAAACAGAGGCTTGGAACATTTTTTACGTCTTTGACTGCTTTTGCAAATACCGCTCACGGGGTGTTCCATTTCATCAGTAGCTATTGGTGCGTTGAACACTTGAGTGTGTGGTTTTACCACGTAGCAAGAGTCGCCGTTAAAACTGATGATGCGAGTGCGTCTAAAACACAACAAGAAGTGTCAAAAGAATTCTTATCAAACAAGAATAAAGCTATTGAAACCATGGACTATGGTTATACTAAAGATACATCTCACGTCTGCTTACACCCCTGCTCTGCCTCCACGTCTGCTTACACCTCATGTCACTAAAAAGAATAAAACTGTTATTATGGTGTCTACAATGCGTTTTATTGTATCCGCTAATAAAGAAACTGGCAAACCATGCACTGTGGCTTTCTTTAACCGCACTCAAGGAGGTATGGACAGTTTGGATGAAAAAATGTAGTTTTCTCCAGCAGTCGGTAAACACGGCCAATGTCTAGGTCTTTTTGAATTTTGGATGATGACTGATGATGTGAGTGGTTTGCAATCTGCGTTTCTTTTCTGATTTTCGACAAAATCGATTCCAAGGAAGAGGCTGGCCGGAATTAAATATTTGCTCCAACGCGTTGCATTATGGAATAGCCACAGTTTTTATATTATTGGTTCGTAAACAACAGTTGTGCTTGTTGTATTCATGTAGAATAATGTACAAGTTATTGTAGAAATGATTGAAATTATAAAAACCATGGGGGCCATTAATGTGATTAATGCCATAATGTGATTTTGTTCACCTGCAGGCCATTAGTATGTTTTAAAACTCTATTACCCTTTTTGTATCGGAGCTAGAGATTCCTTTCTTTGCGCAAAGTATTCTTCAATCATAGATCTATAAATCATTTAATGCAAACTTTTTTGAAAATAATAATAATTTTATATATAATAAATAATAATTTCAAGTTGAAGTTGGAAGGATCACAGAAACTGTGAGACTGAACACTGTGTAACACTGGGTCAGAGGCAGTGCGGGTGATTCTCAGTTGTCGCACACGGATTCCAATCCCAGCCGGAGTAATTTTGTCTTTAAATACTTTGAAAGAATATAACTCAGTATACTGAATTTAGTATCCCGTATGCGGTATTTGTTGTCAAACAATAATTTTCATTTAAAATTTTGTGTTAACAAAATAACGACTTTTATTACATCGTTTTGAAACCCAGATGGGGGAATTTTCAAAGGCTCTGGTTTTATAAGAAACTAGCGGATCCGACAGACTTCGTCCTGTCCAAAAGATTTGTAATGTGACAGTTTTTTGTTCCTACATATTTTATAGTCTGGGCAAAAAATCTCCTGAACAGAACCGTCACCCTGGTGATAGGGCGTTGTGAATAAGAAATATAATTAAATAAAACATATATAAGCATTTAAAAGTAAGTAATCGCTTTATTGTTAATCAGGTGAATCATAATTATTAACAAAAATCAGTTTTATTTTCATTGTAGTGCTTTGTGATATACAATGTTTTTTGTTTGATTACCTGGCGCATAGACAAATCTGATGGTTTTCCAACACGGGAACAGGCAACATACAATTGACCATGTGAGAAACATGGGTTTTCCAGATTAATACCACAAACACTTAATGATTGCCCCTGGGACTTGTTTATGGTCATAGCAAAAGCAAGCCGAACTGGAAACTGTAGTCGTTTAAAGTTAAACGGCACATCAGTCGGAATCATTGGGATGGGCGGTATGAGAACGTCTTCTCCTTTATACTTTCCTTTCAGTATAGTTGCTTCTATCACGTTGTTTAGTAATTTTTTTTTATCGCCAACCGTGTGCCGTTGCAAAGACGTGGTTGGTTGATATTTCGCAACATTATAACTACCGATCCAACCTTTAATTGAAGATTGTGAGGTGGCAATCCTGGTAAATCCAGCGAGTTTAAAAATTCTGGTGGATAGTTCACTACATCATCTTGGTTAGTAGCCAAAACAACTGATTTATATATCCTCGATTCGCCTGTAATTTGTTCTTGAATTTTTAAATTTAATTCATTTACATCTATGTTTTTTGCAGCCAATATAGCTCGTTCGCTCAACCAATCATGGTTTCCGTAATTTTGAGAAACATCTGGAAACACCTGAATAAGTTCATCTTTTGATCGAGTTAACTGACAAAAACTTTGAGGAAAGTTAATGCAGCCAGTCAACATGTCTATAGGAAATTTGCCATTACCAATGTCAATGAGTTGTTTAGAGAATTGGTCATTTTGGCCAGATTGGTCATTTTGCAACTCGACACGCATATTCTTGCTTAAATAAAGTACTCTGACATGTTTACACAAATTGGAGGACTTTAGACATGCATTGAGTTCATCAGCTGGTGTTGATCGTGGAATCACTGGCAATGTTTGACGAAAATCTCCTGCTAATAAAATCATTGCACCACCAAATTGGTTATGATTGCTCCGTAGATCTTTTAAGGTTCTGTCTAAAGCCTCCAAAGATTTTTTATGACATCGTGCATTCATCCCAAACAATTAATTTACATTGCTGCAAGACCTTCGCCATTGCAGAGTTCTTCCAAATGTTGCAGGTCGGAGTTTCATTGCTTTGCATATTTAATTGCAATTTTAATGCTGAATATGCTGTTCGACCACCTTCAAGCAAAGTTGCTGCGATTCCCGACGATGCGAGTGCAAGTGCAATTTTATTTTGTGAGCGAATCGTTGCTAATATTAATGAAATCAAAAAAGTTTTTCCTGTACCACCAGGTGCATCTAAGAAGTAAATCCCTCCAGTTTCATCATTTGTTACTTTCATAAGAGTATCAAATACATACTTCTGTTGTTCATTCAACAGTGCAAGATTTGTTTGAATTAATTCTTTCAAAGTGTTGAGATCATACAGTTTTTCTCGATTCAACTCTTGGTTAAAAGCATCATGCATTGGACGATTGGGCGCGGCCAGGCCTAATTGAATTAATAGTTTGTTTGACATCATCAAGCACATGTCCTCATTTGAAATCAATGCTTCATTGCAAATTTCTTCACTGATTTGTATATTTGGATTTCCCATTCTATTTCGTATTTGATACAAAATATCATCACACATATAATCTTTGTACTTGATCCACAAATCAATTGGGTTTGATGGAAAGCATGTAGATATGATTATAGAAAACAATGTTCGTATTTGATGAGCGTTTGATGATATTACAGCATCATTGAGAGTTTGATCCCAATGAGCGTCATTTTCTAGCAATTGCAAACGTTGACAGGCTTCTCTGTAAGATCCACACAATTCACCATCAACAGTTCGTAAATGTTGGAATGATGTTGGGCCACGTACATTGACTAATAGCAGTCGTAAATAAAAACATCCATCATTGCTTCGATGTACTGAATAAATTCGACCAATGGCATCGGTGGAATACACATCTTGGTATCCTGGAACTTGTTTTCCTTGTTTCCGTCGTATAAATCTCCTTGAGGATTGATTCCAAGTATAATATTTTGGCATTTCAGAATATAGCAATGTTTGTGTAAAGTCATCGTTTTGGCATGTCTCAAAAAAACTGGTTAATGTAGTAGATGGTGGCTGAGCAGCTCTTTGTACTCCGTTCTGTGCTGTAAAATACACTCTTTGTCCATTTTCTAAATGCACAGCTAAGTGAACAACGGAAGGGTGTCTCTCATGAATAGGAAAAGAAAATATTCGCCATACTGCTTCATTACTACTAACATAGCGGCCCATTTGGTATTGGGTAACTTCATCATTGGAATTCTCTGCACCAATTCCAATCACAGCCATATCACTCCCTTTGGTTACATATTTGCAAATGTATTTAATAGATTTCACTGAATGGCAAGATTCAACGTTGATGTGTGCTTTGAAGGTCTTTGATAAAATGGGTGAATATGGAACAAGTAACGATTATCTATTTCAATATCTTGTTGATTTAATTTGACAATTGTTGATCTTCCATTGTCTGCTGTCGATCGTCGACGATACAGTGGATAACCGTCATTACCAGTAATTAATTGTTTCTGATATTAATGTCCGTGGATATCGTTTTGAACATTTACCATCCATCATACATGGTGAATTTTGATTAAGAGTTCCACAGGGACCATGTATCATATTTTTGATAACTACCTCATGCAATCCAGGATCTACTTGTACATCAGGGATTTCAGCTGATATCACTGCATCAACTTCATTTGGCCTTATCTTTTCAACCAACCAAATCAAAATGTGTGCATGTGGCAATCCTCGTTTCTGCCACTCCACAGAAAACATCCAGCAGCGTGTCTCACTAAACACATAATGTTTTATAATAAAATCCATTAAAGATTTCAATTTTTGTCTAAAGACTCTGGCTGTAATATCATGACGATCAATGGGTGATTGCCCAGGGAATAACTCCTGCTTGATTTCTATCCAGTGCGGATTGCATGTAAATGTGATGAACAAATCTGCTGTACCATAATGACGAACATACGACATGGCATCTTGAGCATATTCGTGCATATGTCGAGGGCTTCCGATGTATGTTGCTGGAAGAATAGTCATCCGACCAACATTCTGTGCATTTCCATCAGTATTAATCGCATCTCGAAGGTGAATATACTCTTCAGATCGGAGTTTGGTCTGATTCAACCTGATGAATGTTAATCTCTCCGTTTCAATTTTAACATACATGTCAACAATATATTTGTGATATAATCGCCGACATTTCAATATGTGATTGTCTTCATTTTCCCGAATCATTAGGCGGTATGAATAATAGTTCATTGAACTGACTTTTTTGTAAGTTTCAGAACCTGTAAATAGATTTTGTTTTAATAACATTGAAATATGAAATTAAAATACATAATATATTGACTGAGATATTAACTAATATTTTAATTACCTGTAATGGGATTTATCATTTTTATTGAGAAATCATAGCCATCTTCACCTTGCCAAAATATAATGGGATATTGCAGTGCATCATATGAGCGGTGTGTTTCCTTGATACGTTGTAATTGATCATTCCGACGATGTAAAACAATATCACGGGATTCCAAGTTTTCTCCAACTACAACGATAGCAACTTCATCAATAGTTGGTGCATTAAAACGTCTTGCATGTTGACCCGCAGGTGTTTTATCAGCTCTGATTACAATTTTGTGATTATCTGATGGCATGAGATCCAGGGCAGTTTTTAAGAATATAATCAATTGATTGTGTTCATGAAATAAAGTTTGTAATTGTTCTACAATATACCTTTACTAAATTGTTATGTGCACAACGCAGATTAGTTTCTTGTGATGAATTGCCCATAAAGTAAATTTGCAGGAATTTGTAGTTGCTATCTGACACTGGTAACAGTGAACCTGCTCTGTGATATATTTGGCCTTGTATCTGTAAATTTAAAAAAATATTATGTTTGTACCAAACACTATAAAATAAAATAAAATAAATAAGCAATGTGGGGTATAAATTTATGGATTGTCAGTGATCAAACTTAAATAATATTTGTTCTTTAAATTTATATGTCTCCTAATTAGTTGTAACTAATATCTATCATCAAATATATTGGATTTCAAAATAATAAAAGTGTCGCTAAAACTGAATCACCAAATAATATGGGGACTAAGTGATGATTATGATCTTAATGATTAAGAAATTGAAGATTAGTAACACATCTTAACTTAGGTGACAGAACATAAAATAATTATGTTTAACTGCTATAATACATACCTTGAAAGTTGGCATAAAATTTTCCCGAACTACATTTGTTGACCCAAATGAAGTCAATTGTTATATTGTTGGATATTTGTCAAAAAGTGTATGGAATCTGTTCCTATTCCTGAAACCAATGAGTACAATGGCTCTGGTGGTGGTTCCAATGGTATCAATTTCACTTTACCATTTGCGCAACACAATCCATTACCTTCGTTTTTAAATTTCAATGCCTTACAATATGAGCAAATCGAGTTCATAGAACCAATAACAACACATTGGTAGTTACTGTAGTCAATTGACACATCGTAACTGAAAGCAGCTCGATTCAAACTTGCGCGATTATTAGTTGAATGTAGCGCTCGCGCTTCACGCGTTCGTGATATCCGAATTCTTTCACGTTCATTTCGGTCGTCACGTTCTTGTGCAGCATGATTAGATCGTTAATTAGCTTGGTTTGTAGCATTTCGAGTTCTTCTACCTAAATTGCTTCGTCTAATTTCGAGCATTTAATAGCCGGGTACATTCGTCGCGAATGGGAGAAAGTGAACTGGATTTTCCACGGACAGCATGGGTTTAGAAGTGAACATTCGTGCGAAAGTCAAATTGTTTCTCTTTTTCAAGATCTAGCTGACGTAGTTGACGCGGGTGGGAGTGTGGATGCAGTAGTAATCGACTTCGCGAAAGCATTCGACGTGGTACCGCATAATTTACTTATTAGGAAAGTATTAACCTCAGGAGTTGATGCTAGAGTTGTGAGGTGGATAAGCGAATTTCTTAGGGACAGGAAACAAAAAGTTCGAATTGGCAATCAGTTTTCGACTACGGGAAATGTTACTTCAGGGGTTCCACAGGGAAGTGTGTTAGGGCCATTACTCTTCTTAGCGTACGTGAGCGATCTCCATGTGAACATACAATCAAAGGTGCGTTTATTTGCAGACGATTGTGTTATATACCGAAAAATCAAAGATAGCACTGACGAACAAATATTACAGCAGGATTTAGAGCATTTACGTGATTGGGCTGAAAAAAATGACATGGGAATTAATGGATCTAAAAGCAAAACAATAACGTTCGGGCGGGGACGAAATTATGAGGAACCAGACTATCGTTTAGGTGAGGTAATCATCCCAAGAGTCTCATCATGCAAGTATTTAGGCATACACCTAGATAGTAAATTAGGGTGGGAGGTGCATATAAATCAGACAGTAAGAAAAGCGTGGAAGTCTTTACATTTTGTAATGCGAATACTAAAGAAAAGTTCTGCAAACGCCAAAGAATTAGCATATCTTACGCTGGTTCGCCCTCTCATGGAATACGGAGTTGCGTGTTGGGATCCATACAGAAAGGCGCACCGGAAAAATCTAGATAGAATACAGAGAAAAGCGAATAAGTTTACCTATAGAAGTAACGTAACAAAAAAGTCATGGGAACCTCTAGAAACGAGAAGAACAAAGGCGAGGCTTTGCGCTCTTTATAAATCGTACGTAGGTCAACCAGCTTGGAAGGAAATTCAGATTAGACTAGAAAAACCAAATTATTTCGGCCGAAGCGATCACACCCACAAAATTCGAGCAAGGAAACAAAATTCAGATCTTGGGAAGTTTTCCTTTTGTACCATAATAGAACAATTAGAGATTGGAACAGTTTACCTGCGGCAGTTTTCAAAGCTTTTCCTCTCAGTGTCCGAAGTTTTAGAAATAAGTTAGAACAAGATAACAGTAACTGATATTAAATGAGTAAGTGTTGTGTAGTGCGGTGTAGTGCTGTGAAGTGATGGTCAGTGCAATTCAAAACAAAAAAGTGTAGTGTAGTGAAGTGAAGTGCGATGAACGCGATCAATGCTCTTTTCAATGCTGCTTTTCGTCTTGTACTGTATTGTACGGTATTATTATTATTATTATTATTATTATTATTATTATTATTATTATTATTATTATTATTATATTATTGTATTATATTATTGTTATTATTTTATTATTAATGTAAGTCTTGTAATCTCTACAATTATTGTCACTTAACTGCCACCGGGTTATACCCATTTGCAGTTCTAATAAATCTATCTATCTAATAGGAGGAATATCTATATTATAATAGTTTCGGAACGCGACATTAAATCCTCCAACCATGTATTCTGTGCTCCAACGCATACACGCACACTGTTTTGATAGATATGATTGAATTTGAACTTTGTATAACGGTAATAAAGTGCACATTGACTCTTTGACGTTACGAACATACCTACAACAATGAGTGCTTTAGCTGAGTGAGAGATAGCTAGTTTGAGATAGTGAGAGATAGATAGAGATAGCTAGAGTGATAAAGCTCAAATTGACTACGTTTTAGTTAGAAAACGTTTGTATGGGAAAAAGAAAAAGGCTGTTTTTAGGGTTTTTCCGGCAATTATTCTCGACGTAAAAACCATCCTTGAACTTCAACGAACATTTTAAAAAAAGAATTGGCCAAATTGGTCCAGGCGTTGTTGAGTTATGCGCTTACCAACACATTTTGCGATTCATTTTTATATTATAGATTATTTCAGCGTGAACAAATTGTGTAATTATTATAAAAGGAACTGCATGTCAAGCACTACTATTTTTTTTATTGTTGAATTTTTATAACATTTCAATGAATCCATTTTCAAACAATTATACAGAAAGCCTTATAAAAAATCGAATAAAGAAATACGAGGTACATGGAATCGTGTGCTGTATTTTACTCCGTGAATTTCTCGAGTGCACCTAGTACTTCAACCTAGTTGAAATAATTTTAACGTAAGAAATCATACATTGTATTACAGCCTTGCACTTGCTTAACTAGGCATGGTTTTAAACAAAGTACTCTTTACAACTGATTTATGGATACATTGCTTAAGTGACTTGACTCGCAGGCGGTAGGATGTGTGTTGCTATTTGGCAGATCACTAACACAAACAGGCTTGTTGGCGTAGTGAGTTTCTTTGTCATGACGCGACAAAACAGAAGAAAAAAATGTGATCGGTCTCTTATCGCTCTCGACCTCGCACGCTTGCTGGGAGTACGCTTGGCAATATCAATGAGAATGCTACGAGTAGAACCACTAACATTGCGGAATAAACATATTTTTGCCTGCCGCTGCGTAAAAGTGGTAACTGTTACTAATTCGCAGGTTACAAATGTTTTGTGGTAATAGATTTAAAAAATCTTGAAATAGTAAACATAATAGGAACACTATAAGAGAAGAATAAACAATACAGAGAGATATTTTTAAAAACAAATTGCAACAAATTGAAGGATACCAAGGAAGAAAGGGGAGGAAAACTGGTGAAAAATGGAAGAGAGGAAAATGAAACATATTGAGAAGATGAATGAGTTCTGGAGAAAGAAGAAAAACAACTTAAAAGAAAGTGTTGATTTTTTTAACGTGGTCCCTAGGTGACCCTAATTAAGAAACAAAGAAGAGTGAATTTAGCATTAAAAAGTTTTTTCAGATGTTATGCTTAGATTTTGCTTAATCTTACTGTAATATTAGAAACTAATTATACTATGTACTACTGATAGAATTATGTTTTACGTATGTCTCACGAATTTACAGTATCATTTAGCACTTTTATGTAGAGGAAAACGTGCTATTGTGAAAAGTGCTAATCGTATTCCCAATTTGACGTCAATAAGAATGTAATGAATAGTTTCTCTTTTCGGAAAGAGCATGAAAAATTGAAAGTTTTGTAAGGAGCTGGTAACGAATTGCCTGAGGAAAACCAATTATAAGTTTTAATTTCAGTTAATTGTCTTCAGAGAACAGTTCAGGACTTAAACAATGAAACTGATGAGAAATTCAGAAATCTGCTCAATTGTAGTTCTCCCGAACCCAAATATATTTGAACTTATTTCAAAAACATTTTTCTAAAACTAATTCAATATTTTTTAAAAACAAATATGTATAATTAATATAAATAACATTTTTAATTATCTAAGGAACATGCAATTCAAAGCCCGAACATATTTTTTTTTCGTTTGCAATGTATACGTATTAAAAAAAATACAAAATGTTTTGTGATATTACATAATATAAAGACAAACGCTGAATGTCTTCCTCGCGAACTTCTTTGCCTTCGGGAGCGCGTAGCAACCGTCAGCCCCTCTCTCCTTCGCATCTCTCTTCTGCCTTCATCTGGACGTACAGCGGGGAGGGGCAGAAATCGAACCTCTCCCTCTTCCCCCACCCCGCGCCAGCCGACGCTGTGACAGCGGCCTGCATGGAGCCTATGCTAGTGCCAGGGCAACGCATCCTTGCTCTTCAAAAAGCAAATGCAATGTACATTAATTACTTATGATATAGAAAAAACATAATATTGACCGTACTGGAATTGGCCGCAGGAAACGATCATTAAGACGGGAAAAGTGTACCGTTGTGCTTGTTCAGGGAGAATATGCTGAATATGATGAAATTTCAAAAAATTAAAATAGCTTTTTTTAACTCTTGGACTCTGTCTGGTTAAGAGCTTTTTTTGTTCATTGACTGATTATTTCGTATTTGCGGGTGCGTCAACTGCTATGGTCATTAGTTCCATAAATGTAATACTTTGGTAAATGTTGCTGCTTGCTTGCTAGGCCCCGCTTGCACCCACAATGATATAGGCAGGCAGGGCGTCGCAGTTAAAGCAGCAAACGCGTATCACAAATTATTTCGAATTTATGGGTCCTTGGGAGCTAAGTCCCTTCAGAAGACTGCAGGATGGTGGATCAGCACAAGTGAAAATGAAAGACAGAATATGTTTTAGCAAATGTCGAAACAAGAGTCCTTTACTTACAAAGAAATGAATTTATACAGGAATCAAAGTTACATCTAAGTTACGTGGAGACCTCCGTCCAAGTGAACGGTAGCTCGGAGAGTCCCCCGGACGGGGCCCGTGGGCGTATTTTATAGTACTCAGGGCTTTGTTCATCATACGCTTCCACTTGGGTGGCACGTGGCCTCCCCTCCCCAAACATGACGTGGCCACAAGGCGTCGAACCGCCTCTCTGTGCACATTCCTCTACTTCGGACATGTCGTCCGTCACCTTAAGGGCTTACTCTTGAAGCTGCGGGCTGCTAGCGGGTGACCTCATGCCTCAAGAACCCACGTGCCTAAGTATTCATATTAGTGGATACTTCCCAGTTGAATGCGTCATGATCAAAGCTCCTATAGAATTTTATAAAGTATGATTACAATTATTACAATTACAATTATTACAGTTATAATCATTACAGTTACATTCATTACATAAATACAGAGCACGCTCTTATCAGGGGATTGATTGATTCGTGATTCCGGCTCATCAACGGCTAGATCATTAAAGTAAGAGTAGTGCGTGTTGTTATTGCGGACTGTTGCGCTGTATTGTGAGATTCGGCGCCAACCTACGTCGGATTGCGGTTTCTCCCAACCAGGTATCTTACGCCAACGGGGCACCGCCCCAGCCCTAAGCTTTCCACATGTTTAATAGTATAGTGCATTTACGCGGGTGTGTGTAAGTAAGGAGTGAAGATAGGATAAGGAAGAGGATGGAAAAATCGCGCACGGTCCGTGGCCCGTTTGTGAGTGTACTGCTCCGGCATTCGCCTGGAGTTCGTCGGGAAATTACCTGTTATAGCAGTTGTCCGCTAGAACTTTCCTCCAGGCAGCGGCTGAATTCGACCTAGCTATTCGACCTACCTAGTAGTGTCGAAAATCCTACCACCGTCGGGACTCGAACCCTCAGAGCCAGAATGTCATCACGGGAGCTGTCAGCGTCCGGCCGGGCACGGCAGTGCTACGTTAGACTGAACAGACACCGAGAAGCGAAAAGTGTGATCCAGGAAACACCCTACACTTGACTCAGAAAATCACCAATTCAATTCCCTTTTGTTGTTTGTTGTTCCCTTCTGCTGTATCTATTTCTGTATGATTCTTCCTCTTTGCAACCGAATTCTTTGTAGGGGATCCTATCGATCCATTTATCGAAATTGATATGTCCGCCATCGATTGCTCACGAAATAAAATGTTGAGATAATGACAAAAAATACACATTTGTGATTTCGTAACGAGCATTTTATTATCTATGCATATTTTTATCACGCATTAAACTAATAGTTTCGTTATTATCTATGAGACGATTCAATATATATATATATATATATATATATATATATATATATATATATAAGCCTATCAGATGGCCGAGATTGCTAAGGCAGTAGTGCCGGAGTGGTTTCGGACCAGAAGATCGCGGGTTCGAATCCCGCCTCGGGCATGGATGTATTTGTGTATGTCTGTATGTGTTGTCCTTTCACCCCCATCATCATCATATCATCATTTCATCTTCCATACCCTCAGGGCTAACAACCGTGGGGGATAAAAATCGGATCCAGCTAAAAATGCTGGTCCCCCCCAAAAAATTGTCGCAAGCACCTGCCACCGTGATAATAAATAAAAACTGAGCCACGGTAAATGCAGGATGCTTGCATGTGTGGTCCTAGTCGGCCGATTAACGAAGAAATTATATATATTCCGACTTAAGTTGCTCAGGGCATCAGCTGATGTCACTGCCGTGCCTGTGACTGAGAGGGACTAGTGGGCAGGGATTTAAACGCCAGCAAGATAGCTAGATCGAGTTCAGCTGCTGCGTGAAGGAGAATCCAAGCGGCCGGCTGCTCTAATCGGTAGTTTTCCGTGGTTTCTCCGATCAACACCAGGCGAATTCTGGAGCAGCATCCTAACAAATGGGACCGGACCACGCGCGAACTTTCCTTTCCTATCCTCTTCCTTTTCCTATCCTCTCCTCTTGCTTACACACACACACACACACACACACATGCTCTACACTACCACACATGTCGGGGGCTTAGAGCGCGCCCCGACTGGGGCGGTGCCCCGCAGGTGGGAGATACCTGGTTAGGGAAATCTCCGCTAGCCGACATGTAGATGGACGCGAGATCTGACCCTCCTTCACGGAAGATCACCGCCACCTTCACCCACCCCCGGAAAAAATACATGCACTGCACTAATTGGACTAATGATCTTATCTGCCCGTAATCGGTAATCAATCTTCCGCGTCGTATGAAGTACTGAAGATCGTAAGGAGGTCGCTCTGAGTGTGACAACACAGTCGTAATATCAGGTCTGAGAATTTGCGGATTAACTTGCTACTCCAGTATTTGCATTTCTGTCGAAATAAAAACTTTTCAGGTTTCCTGGAAATACAAAAAAATTGACACTTCTCGCGTGGGCAGGGGTGCTTAGTTTTTATTTTATGAGTACATTCGAAATTAGTGATATAGGTAATTAGAAATAGTCAATCGTCAAATTTGGAGACTTCTACAAGTGGTCCCGACAATAATTAATTTTCCGTAACAGTAGCAGCAACGTTGCTACCGCCGATAACTGGCAAAATCTGACTACGATTGATAAGATACTGTTAACTGAAATTTAAATAGATCGATATCTTAAGTGCAAGCACTTAACAACAGTAGCCATCATGCTGAACAAGCGCTTTTTGTTCCAGTTAAGATTCAATCTTCAAACTGAAAGAAAAAAAGTTTGGCGGAGGGATTCTACAAACATGCTCTTCTAAAAAGCTGTTAATACTTTCGGTTGTCCATTTCGATAAAAACAACCCAGGGAATGATGACCATAAAGTTGTTTGCTTGTTTCACGGGAAGTTAATAGAAATTCCTTTTTCTCTATACTGAACCATTTTAGACTTCTGAATTAAACCCAGAAATTAAATCTTTTTTTTACCTTTATCTCCTGTATCCAAATAATTAAGGGAAAAAATTATTTTTACCAGATAAGATTATTTTCAGGATTGCGGCTAAAAAGTCAAAATTTGACAAAATCTTTAAAATTCAATTCCCCAAATACTCATGAATCAATAACTACTCTTATTTGCGTGTCATTTAATGATCTAAAATTGAAGATTGCATTGCAATTTTAAAAATATCAGAGGTATTAATAAAAATCAAAACTAACACACACGCTTAAAAATACCTGCCCAGGTAAACCACGTCTATTACTTATTGAAATGAGCAGATTTCACAAAACTACCCAGATTTGACAAAACTACCCAGAGCAATTTTGCGCACATACGTTCAAAATTCGATCAATTTCAACCCGTGCCGGACTCCAACTCCCCCCCCACACACACACACACACATGTCAACGGGTTTCGTTCGTGTCAATTTTGCTCGCAATTTCGGTAGGGGTGGAATTGACAAGTATTCCAAACGTATATGGACATCTTACATGCAGTGTCCCGGCTAAAGCGCTCACCCCCAATATTTTGTAACTGTTTCAAGATATTGAAATGCTGTTTATAAGGAGTAATAAAAAGTAGCTGAGCAGAAAGGTTTGGTCTATAACAAAATACTCGCCACAAAAGCATTTATGGAGATAATGAACCATTTTGTGTATTTTAAATAGAACTATTAATATTATTAATGCGTTGATTCATGCGTTGAATTCATGAAAATATGAATATAAACGTTATAACACTTGTTTACATTTGAAAAGAAATTTTGCTCGGAAATGCGCAAATTATTGAAGCAAACGCCATGTGCTTGATGCCGCGTTTTTGAAGAAACCGTTTCGGTATTGTTATTTATTGGATTCTCATATATTTGTGCTACTTGTTGTTTGAGTTTTCGGACGTTGTTCAAGAATCTTCTCAAAGTCAACACTTCTATGGGATGCTTCAAACGAAATAGGGACTTTTTTATCTCTTCAAGATTTCCGACAGTTTTGTCATGCTCGTTGATAATATTGAGTTCAAGCAAAGTTGTTAATCAAAAAAGATATATTGATATTTATTAGACATATGTTAAAAGCATCCAGCAATTTATTTTAATGTTAATTTTGAAATTCCGAAGAATGTACTAGTAAATGTTTTTGTTTCTCAAAATGTTATTTGAAACTCATAAACTTTACTTACAACATATCGTACATGGTTTACATTCGCACAACTTAAAAATTACGATTTTTGAGTATTGATAGTTATTTTACAACAGTTATATAATAATTATACAATACATCATATATGGGATGAAAAATGTAAACGCATTTATCACAAAACTCCAGTATTCTAGAGGTACCAGTATTACTGAAACGATATCAAACATTCAGTAAATTCGATGAGGAGCATTTATGTATGCTTTGTTGCTAATGTAGTATTTTCCAAGTTCTGTTCTGCGAAATGTTTGAGACGCGCGGATCATTCGCCTTCAGCGAAGCAAGTGTGATCCGTGATGGTCTCAGTGGCGTTACAATTGAAATTCCTATTAGATCAAAGAACTTGTTCTTTATCCTTAACAATCTTTACCCTTATGAAGCAGACATTTTCTGGTTATATTAAAACGATAACAAATAGAATAGACTCAATGCGACGACGAACACGACTAATGGCTCTCATTCCTCCAAATCTCAAGAAAACCTGCAATACTGAACAACGAAAACTTCAGTCATGTTTAGTTGCCTCTTCAAATCTTTGTATGATTGATTATATGTGCAAAATGTGTATGGAAATTGATTTTATTGAGAGTTAAAATATAATATCATTTATTTTAAAAAAACAATACTATTGTTGGAGGGCAATTTATTTTAGTAAAATGTTAATTCAATAAACGTTAGAAAATCGTTTTTAATATTATACGCTTTCAACAAATGTAATAAGCTTTTACTGTGTCTCTGATGTGAATTTTCACCATCTGAGAAGGGATCCATGGCTGAGAAAGGAACTGGGAGAGGTGGCTCAGAGCATCAACTGATGTCACTGCAATGCCTCTGATTGGGAGACCCTCGGTTTGAGTCCGGACAACGGCAATTTCGACACTAGCCAGACAGCTAGGTCAAATTCAGTCGCTGTCTGGAGGAGAATTCTTGCGAGTTCCTGGTCTCCCAAGAGGAAATACCACCTCCCGAGGATAATAAACATGCACTACTCTTACGGGACTGATGGCCACAGTGGTTGACGCTCCTGGAATAACTAGCAACCAACCAACCGGAAAAGGAAAAAAAATATCTGTTCAACTCATTACCTTCATGCAGACTAGATCGTCTTCGCGGAAGTCGTAGCAATAATTATCTTAGGCTTCTTGAAATCTGATCCTTCCTACAGTTATGCTTACTGTTCATACGTTTTAAGCGTGTATTGACTCATAAAAAAAAGATACTGCTTGGCCTTTAACCCTCTGCTGACCGCAATTTCTTTTGTCGTATCATCAGACGTAATTAATTTGTTCTCAGTTCAGTTAAGATGTCTTGGCCACTTTCTTCTTAGTCACTTACTATAATGAACTCAATGCAGAAGAACAAAATACGTTTAATTCGAGCAATTTGTAACTTTCCTATCTTACGCTAATCACGTCACTAACATCAGAAATGCATAGCATGATCAGTGTAAGAAAATATTAGTGTGAAAAGTCATGGCATTTTTAATTTATTTTTTTATTTATGTTGTCAGTAACGTGTCAGTTATGTTAGTAAGTATGTTGACGTTCGAGGGCGGTGGGGTATTAAAGAAAAGATATATTTAATGTCCACAACAAAACAAGAAACTATCTCTAACTCTTGTTATCAGTCTGAAAAATAAGGTCTATAACCCTTCCTATACTATAACTGATAATCTGCGGTATTTTGGGAATATTATAAAAGGAAAATGGAATGGCACGTGGAAAGAATACAAAGCAAGCAGCACCCATAAATTTAGAATATAGATTTAGATGCTAATGTACTTTTGCTTTCTTCTGTGCACCAAAAGCTAATTTAGATTCTGTAATTATTGGTATATCTGAAATATAAGTTCCAAGCTCTAAAATGTAAATAATTGATGTAAAAAGCATAATTGTATACCTTTTGTTATTGTAACTTACTAAATTACTATATTAAACTGTATAAAAAAAGGAAATAGCTCAAGCTTTTGCTCAATGAGTCGAAGGAAAGTAGATATAAAAAGTCGAATCAAGTTGGAGGCTAAGACTCAGAGGAAACCAGTAAAAATATGTATAACATGCGATTATTTTTCATGGCCTGTTGTTTTCTCTTAAAAATGCTGTTTGTAAACTGCATTTCAATCTTCTGATGTAGATAATTCTGCACTACATGATCAAAGACATTAGTAACTTGCCAATAGTGCGATGAGCCTCATCCACTCCCGCTCTCTTCAACTCTCTCTGTGGTGGCTAGTCGGCGGTTCATCACAGTAGATATCAAGAGTTTCGTCTTTACTACTATTTTTAATTAAGTAAACGTGTTGTAAATAAACGTTTCTCCCTGTAATACGTACTGGAGAAATGTTATGGCCAGCAAAAAACCCGCATCATTTTGTAACATAGCACAGCAATGAAAATGAGAAACGTGGCTGTTAAGAAGCGGAAGAATATTCGGTTATTGAAAATCTGGATATTGACCGAAGTAATGATGTACGAAATCAAGGGAAAACTCGTTACTGGGAATCATTATCACCTTACCTGATTTATTCAAATCGGAGGATGGATGAGATGAAATTATACAGCTGTTGAAATCAGCTGGGTTTCAATTCCTAATGTAGGTTGTTCAATTCACTTATCTATCCGTTTGGAAAATTGTGTAAATATCAGTCGTCGTTCATGACCTGAGGTGTTTTATAGCGACTTTAAATAAATAAATAAAATAAATATTTACGAAATAATTGTCATCTTTGATACATTTATGTTTAATTCTTCATATAATGATTTTGTTCAAAAGCAGTCAAGGCACGCCTTTCTCAAGGCTCTCCGTTATCTCATGCTCTTTGTAACTTGTGCATGACCGATCTACCGAAACATAGTAATATAAAAACCAATTATATTCTGACAAAATTAATATACAGACTGCCCAATTTGAAGGTGACACGACTATCTATTCACGAGGTCTTTACAGAAACACAATTAACAACGATCTTCAGTTATACCTTCACCTAATCGACAGGTGGGCAGCCGAAAACAAAATTAAAATAAATCCGTCAAAAACAGGAACCAAAATATTTTCCTTAAGACCTTAAACCAACCAACCCTCCTTACAATCGAATTAAGAACGTCTACAATTGCATCTCACAACGTTCCTGTAAAATACTTAGGAAGCTACTTAGAGACCGTCTCAATTGAAAAAATCACATCGATAATAAAGTTATACAAGCAAAAATTAAATTACATAAACTTAAACCAATAATCAACAGATCTGCTAAATTATCATACGATACCACCGTACTACTTTACAAAATCATCCTACGACCACGACTTTTATATGCATGCTCAATATGTATCAGCGCTGCGAAATCAAATGCCGAAAACTCCAAGTGGTCAAAAACAGTTCCTCCGTTCCATTATGAATGATCCATGGTACACCTCCAATGCACAAGTGCCTAGTATTGTCAGCTGTATTTTAAAATTATTGTAAGTTAATTCCAAGTAGATTGAAGCAACCATAACAAGTGTAGTATTTTACGCACTGATATTTGTATTGTTCAAACCAAAAGAAAAAATTTAAAAAATAATTATGTACACTGAATAAAATAGAGAATAATGCAAGGGGGTTATTGAAGCAGAGAAATATTGGGAGAGCTTTTTGAAAGACGTTCTACCTGGATCAGTAGCAGAAACTGCTACACCTCTTGCTAATCCTTTGTCAACAAGGGAAGTTTCTCAAAACGACAGATAATGAAGACAGCACCTTGGCGTGAGGATCATTCAGTATTGAAGGAATTACTTGTTCTATTTGGCCCTTGAGTTTGTAACAGACCTTTATTTTACTATTGTAGTGTTTACATAACACTATGTAACATTCTGTAATAGATTTTATTGCATCAGTTGTCTATTTTGTATTGTATTTATGTACTTAACCTGAGATTATCCATTGTCAATGTAAAATTTATTTTTTATAGCCTGATGATGAGGTAGTTCCTCGAAACTGTCGCAATAAAACCTTTTACAGAATGTTACATAGTGTTATTATGTCCATAGTGTTAGCATCCCAATTCGATGCCTCAGTGCAGAGGGTCGGGGTGCACTGGTCCCAACCAGTGCATAGATGTTTGTCTCTCTTGCTGGCGCGTTGTGAAACGCAAAGTGTTTTGTTGACAGCAAACCTGAGAGGCCCGCAAGTCGATACTTTCTAGCAAGTTATTTGAAGGATAGCGCTGAAACAAATGTGACTACAACTGGCCTGGCACAGCAGGTGTTAAAAAGCGAGTAATATAATAACAACAACAATGATGATAATAATAATAATAATAAGAAGAAGAAGAAGGAGAAGAAGAAGAAGAAGAAGAAGAAGAAGAAGAAGAAGAAGAAGAAGAAGAAGAAGAAGAAAGTGACCACAACTAGAGAAGCAGATACTCTTCAAAAATATACTTTCACTTAGTTGTAGATTTCCTGGTTTCACTTCCTCGTGCTACAACCTAAAAGGCTTGACTCCAGAGTTCGAGCTGAGAAAGAAGACATCAGTTTCAATCCGACACTATGTCACAATGTTTCCGGGGTACAGTGACGTTTTGTCACAGCAGCACTACAATCGTAGCCCAGAATGTACGTATACGAGGGTTGCCTAATACTGCAAATGGGGGGTGTTGGTTGAATTGTCTTATTTTTGTTGAAAATGTGACAAAGGACTATCTTAATATCGAGCCGTTTAAATCAATTAAAAGTATTGTTCTTTATGTATTTGTTTGGATATTATTATTCCTAAAATTTGCTGGATTTTGAAAAAGTGACAGAATAAATTGAACACATTTGAACAATTATGTTGACTGATTTAAACGTATCTTCTTGTATTTTGAAAGATCAGCCTGTCCTGTAATAATTCATTATGCAACTATTTTGCATAACATTTTTCTCTTGTGGTATTTTCTTTCCGCAGGCAGATACTATAGTATGTATTTTCAACTTCGGTCTGGAGTGAGGAAAATTCTCAATAAGTCTAAAGTTGACTTGCTTTTCAAAAGCACTGAACTTACATTTATATTGTCAATCCTTTGTAAATTGCATCTGTCTAAGACACAACCTAAAACATCTCGTTTGAGGTTTCAACCAAGAATGTTGTTTTCAAACCACTTTTCCTAATACTACTGTGCTTTTTATCGGCTTAACATAATCAAATTAAGGTACGAGAAGTCACTTTTAACGGCAAGGGTCCGTTAAGGTTTTAACAGTCCGCCGTCCATTAAGAAGAATCGAAGCAAATGAGATGTAGGTGAAGATGGCATATGAATACTTTTATTTCAAGGACTAATATTTCTTTTTATGATTTTTCTTAAAATAAGATGGTATTATGAAAATTATTGAGCGACACACGGCCGATAACCCGACTATGCTACCGCCTTGGTTTAAGAACTTCAACCGTGTTTTATTGTTGTTAATCTGTCTAATAACATTTATTACCAGGCCTTGATTTTATGGGGAATGCACCGAAACGGCGTCCCGGTATCTCACGTCTGAAATGGTACAGAAAAAAGTAATGAGCCAACAGAGGCTTTATTCCTTTGATAAACTAACCTAGATAAATACAAAATGTATAAACCCACTTCCATTCTTTTAAATTCTTAGAGAGATAAATATAATTTTGTATTCTTGTCATTATGTCAATAAATGTTGCAAGCGAGCGGGGGGCTGTGGTACTGCTTGTCTGTTTTGTCATCTCGCCAATTGCAGAAAGTTTCCATAGAAACATTTTTGTTGATTCTAGAATTCAGGAAAGATACACTTCAGAACCTCGAAGTGAAGAAATATTATTTGCATGGATTATTATTTAATTAGAAATTAAACAAATTTTAATTTAATTTAATTAGAAGTTAAAACAAATAAAAAGTCATAAAAGGCTTAATGAGCGAGGGGGTTCAGAAATGCAGTTGGACCCCTTTTGTTTTAGGATGTGCCTCTGTTGCCCTCCCCGGAATCCGGGACTCGGGCTTGGGATGGGGTCCACCGGGAAAGGGGAGATTCATTGACTGATTGGTGGTTCCAGTCCGTCAACAGCTGAGGTCAGTCCCGAATGTGAAGTGCAGGTTTTAAAGCGGTGATCTTCCCCCGCTGAATGGCAAAGTCTGGCGACGACTTACCCTTGGGTTGGCGGGGTTTTCTCAATCCAGATATCTCCCACCAGCGGGCAACCATCCCTGCCGAGACAAGCTCTAAACTCCCGACTGGTCTACAGACGAGTATGGTACTGTAGTGCAAGTGTGTGCATGTGTGTGTCTGAGTGAGTGGTGAGGATAGGACATGGAAGAGGAAGGAATGATCGCCCGCGGTCCGTAGCCCGTTTGTTAGGATACTGCTCCTGCATTCGCCTGACGTTGAACGGAGAAACCACGGAAAACTACCGATTCTAGCCGGCCGCTAGAATTCTTCTCCAGACAGCGAATGAATTCGACCTAGCTATGTACGTAGCTAGTGTCGAAATTTTTGTCACTGTCAGGACTCAAACCCTGTGACCTCCCGGTCAGAGGCACTGGAAAGGGGCGTGGGGGGCCGTTGTAGCAGAAAACATTGGAGGCGATTTCAGTCAGGACTATCTACACTCGACGAAGAGAACCCTCGCAAGTGGGCTCGGAGAGAGAATAATAAAGAAAATAATCGAAAAGAATAGCTCCGACCCAAAGCACTTTCAGAAATGTGTATTATTCAGCACATCGTGTAAAGTCGTTTGAATCCTTTTAGATTTGAGAAAAAGCTGTCTAGTATCGATATTTTTAATTATTAAGATATTTTCGATCGCGTAGCGATCATCTTCAGAGCTAATCTTCATTTTCTGCCCAAAACTTAATTTTCACTCAGAAGCTGCAAGTTTACCTCTGAACGCTGTGCTGTCGAAAATATCTTAAGAATCAAAAAATTGATACTAGACTTCTTTTTCTCAAACTATTTCAAGGTTTCCTCATCGCCAATATTGATAATACTTTTAGACTATTTTCTGAGCAAAATAATATCATTTTGCTGATATGATACATGGACGTTTTAGGCCATGCTGTACTCTCCTCCTCATTGTCATCTATTTTTGAATGTTCAGTGACCTTCCCCCCCTCCCTAATCCCCCGTTGAAGGATTCTTTTTTTTTTTTCTTTCTCCGTTTGATTCCCCAAATCGGAGGTCATTCCTCCCTCCCCGGAATCACTTCCGATTGGGGGCCTTCGACAGCGTCCTCGCCCTGCGCGGCGACAGGGCCGAGTTTAACCCGGCCGATAGCGAGGCTCGAAGGTCAGGCCGGGCGCTCCCGCTCAGATAGCCGGGCTTAAAAGCGCGGCGGCCGCCCGGCGCCCGCTCCATTGCTGCTCCCCCCGCCATGTTGGAGACGCTGGTGCCGCTGCGGTTGGAGCGGGTGGTGTCGGCGGCGGCCGCTGCTACCGCCTCCCCGGCCTTCACGGCGCTCGCCGTCACCGCCGCGCTGGTGCTGCTGGTGCTACGGTTGTACCGCCAGGCCTACCAGAAGCCGGAGAATTTTCCGCCGGGTGAGTGTCGAAAAAGAGAAATTCGGTGGTCGTGTCGTGAAAAATGACACATGCGTTGTGAGGTTATCTGTAAACTGAAGTCAAGTTTACGGGGATTGGTTACTGGAGAAAAAAAAGCACCACATGGTGATTGGCCAACGTTTCGGAGAACACATTTCTATCATCAGGGGTATACAAGATCAGTAAAACAAGAAAAAATCACTAAGGCCAAAATAACGTGTTAAATAACTGAAACTCTCGTATCTTGATACACTTAAGGTAAAATAAATATGGAAGGTAATAACTCAATATACGTACGAGTAGCATACCTTGCAAATAACAGCAGAGAAAAACTAAAGAACTGGATCAACATATTCTTGAATGTTGGTTTCGTTTTGGTTTCTCTTTTTTTTTTTTGTGCAAGGTATGCTAAATATATAGTATCAAATTTATTTTCAAATTTATTTTACTTTAATTGTATCAAGATAGAGTAGGCTTTCAGCTATTTAACACGTTATTATGGCCTTAAGTGAGTTTTTTTCGTTTTTTGGTCTTATATCTCTGATAATGGCTATATATTTTCCGAAACGTTGGTAAATAACCATGCAGTGAATTTTTTTCTCCGCTGACCAAGCTTCATAAACCCGACTTCATTGTATATATTTATGGTCGTTAAGGATTCTCCATGTTACCATTTTGACTTGAATTGTTGCTAAACAGATAAGATTAATTCAAAAATGCCCAGAAGAATTTTACAAAAGGGGGTTATAAATTCAGCTGCGAGTGATGACTGCTGAAGTAAGAAATTTGTATCTTCGGTGATCAGGTGGAAGTCTTTAAATTTATTATGATGATTAAAGCTGCAATCCTAAGACTTGTATTCAAATAATTATGTTTACATTTTTTGATTTCTCTATGCCAATATTCCAGAATATTTCATTCAACAATATCTACCCTTTTTACACCTAAATTTTGCCGATTTGATTAGCTCTTCGTCTTATTATGTTTTCTATTTAACCATTCCATCATAACTTCTATTAAAATTAAGAAAAAGATATTATTTTTATTAACTTTTAAAAATTTGTTTCGCTAATTAAATGCCTTTCCCTCCCACATCTCATGGTAACATTCGAAAATTGCTACACTGCCACGTTAAAATATTTTCTTTTCCTGCTTTTTGTTTCTCATCGTATGTTTTCTCTACATGCAACTGAGAAATAGTCCGCTAGATATAATGCCCTTACTTCATTATTTCATTATTTTTGAATGTGCTTCAATTTTGTTTTACCTTTTTATCCTAATATTTTCATGATCGAATAATATCAGGAATGTGTAGTATATTTACATAATTTAAGGAGGTTGGTAAATAAACACATAATATTGAATTGGAGACAGCATTATCTTCTTCCCTGTGTCTTTAGATACCGAATGTCATACCATCGATAAAGATATCTTGCTTTGTGTTTGACACTGTATCAACCTTGAAGTTTTTTATCAGGTCATATTTTTGTTCTCTTCTCCGTATAAAAATCTGGAGAGTATATCACCTGATATGGTAATTTTGCTTTTGAAATATGTATCTTTTAAAAGTATTAAACTTTTCCAAGTTTTCTTTAACTGCTCGTTAGAAGCTGTTGACTTTTGCATTCTCTTCACTTCTTTCGCATCAATCTTGACGTTCTTAGGGGTTGTTTGCGTGAAAGGGAAATGCTTGAGAGAAAAGTTAATTTCCAAAATGCTTTGGGTTCTCATCTTGTCTCTGCATATTCCATAATCATTAAGATAAAACAGTTTCTCCAATCACAAAACCATCTTCTTAGCAGCATTAATCCTTTAGCAAACGCTTCTACGAAGAGCTTCACTACTGTGCGTCGGTTCGTTCAGTATCATTTGGAAATTCAGACAGAATCTCAGAAAGACGATGTCTTGGAACTTGTGCTTACTTTCTATTCCTTTTTTATATTTTAATTTATTACATTAATTTTGTTATGTTATAATTAGAATGAATTGCAATTACCAATTGAAAGTTTGTCATAGTTTTACTACGGGTAAACAACTATGGATTTTATCACAACATACAAATGTAAAGCTTCATTCTTAAAATTTCTATTTTCTTCTTTGAACAAGTAACTGCATTTTTTCTGTTTATTCCAATTTTTGCGTGATTAATAGATATAGGAAATGCTTTCACTTATTGTTTGCGTCAAAAATAGCAATAACTGTTAATGTAGTGGGAAGAAAACATAGCCTAATACGCAATTGAATTGCTATCATTTTAGTTTTGAAGACCAATGTGAGATGTAAAATTACGAGAGTTTTAGGTAGGTAGTGATTGACTGACTATTGATTCGTAGGTACGTTTCCTTCAGAAATTGTTTTCAGTTAAATTATTTAATTAATATTTCAAATTTAAGTTGTTATATAAAAAGTACTAATGAATTAATAAAAAAGAAATCATAATGTTCTAGAAAAGTTTTGCCACAATTACTGAAAGGTTAACATTAACTAGTAATCACTCTTAGTGGTTTATTCTTAAAAACTTATAATTCTACTTTACATAACACCACAGTCTTCATCGTGTTCCTCTAATTTAAATCTGCAATTTCGCGCGCACTTAACTTTCTGCGCCAGAAGCTATAAGCTCGTTAGTTGGAAGTGTAATCAGACTCTGCCCAAAACAAAATCAAACAATTTACGATTTTTTGTTTTTTGTTCTGTGTGTTCTTGTAACTGGTTTCGCCGACGACATACTCAAGTGATTATGCAAAGTGCGGGGAGGGTATATACTTTTGCAGCCTTGTGTCATCGGTATCATTGGCTCTATCTGTGATTAGTGACCTGATATCAGAACTTTCCACGAAACCCTCAAAATTGAATAATTTTTAGTTTAATGTAAACACGTTTCATTTAGGCTCTTTGGTACATTGAAACAATTCTTTTTAGACGTACGACTTGAGTCTTCTTTCGAATAATTACTCTCAAAGTGTAAAAAATCTTGCTTAAGAATTGAAAATTAGTATTAATTTTTAGTGTATTCGGATATTTTAAAGTTGTAATTCCGAGAATTACATGTATTATTTTAATCAGTAAATTCGATAATGAAAAAAACGATATATTTTCAACAAATTATTACTGATAGGAAGTCACCATTTCCGCAGTAAATTGGGAAATATGGAAAATCAGCAGTTTTGTAAGTATAATTTGAGTCATAACCTTCATTCATTTGAACAATAAAAATAAATTGATACTATTATTTCCGTAAAGTAAATGATTTCGGAACCGTTCGTGATCGGAAGTCCTGAGCTGACTGTTCCCCAGTGGTGTTCGATATTGTGAACGAGAAGACCTTCCAGTTTCTTCCTAATGCTTCGTCCTTCCGGGTGTTCTCAGTTGAGCTGCGTCAAGGTTGCTCTTGCAGAGCCGAGTCTACGAAGGACTTTAGTGCGCTATGCGAGACGTTTCGGAATGAAACACCCAAACTCCATAAGCAAATGTAAACGTGCTTTCGATTTTCATTGAGATTCATGAGCGTGCTGAAAGCACGTAGTTATTTTTAAACATTAGTTTTAACTTCCACGTATTTTCTGCAAAAAGACGGAATGTCCATGAAATGGGCACACTCGACCTGCGAAACACGAGAGTAACTCAATATCAGTTTGTTAACAAGTTTTAATTCTTATTTGTTTGTTAGTCATGATATAAAGAAGTAATTAAGTTCAGCTATACAAATTTCCTACTACAGTATCCATCATAACTTTGGTACCTTGAGGTCTTTCTTAGGAAAGAACGTACGCTTTCGAATAGATTAGATGATTAAATAATACTAGCGTATCCGTGAGAGAACACTCGCATGTTAATCCCCACCCTTTCCCTATCGATTTCTTTCCTTTACATTAAGAAGGAAAGTTGTTAGCGAAACGTGTTTATTTGTTAAAAATGTATAAATGTATCGTTCGTTCAGCATATCAAACAAAAATAAAAACAATGCAATTGACGTTGGAAACAAATTTTAAATAAAGGTTTATTCAGTATTATAGAGACATGTTCTTGTAAAAATTCACACTTCCTTAAAAACATCTTAAGTTCCTTGACACTTGGCTTTTCGCTTTTCTTGAAAGTCACAAATATTAGAGAAGGTTTTTACTCTTGAGAAAGTAAAGTAAAGTTGCCATGCGAAAATACAGAATCGGGCATGTACAACCCTACTCTTTGCAAAACTGTTTAACTTTCAGCAGGCAAAACATTAAACAAATGTTTTCACAAGAAACAATCATCAGTATTAAGCAACTATTAATAGTATTTCTAGTTCTGCTGCGAGAGCGAATCTTGAATTAATAATTATGCAAATAAACTTCGTCAGTCTGCGAAAACCACGATGTACACAGAAAGCACAAATAGTATAATATAGAGGAATCTAAGCCTTCAAAGCGAGATGTCACAAAGATGGCCACCATCAAAAAGGGTTGAAATCTAGGTGACATTGGTAGAATCTATAAGTGCCGAACCGGCAAAGATTTATTAGAATATTTAAGACTATATCATCCTGTAGATTACGGTAGGAGGAACAGTTTTTGAAGTCTTTTGCCTCAGTACATTAGATTTTAATGCCCTAGAACCCTTCGTTTAGGTGTTATTTGACGATATAGCTGACAGGGTGCTGCGGGTTGCATTTGACATGAATAGTTAGATTTTTTAAACAAATCCGTCATATTTTTAAAGACAAAGTGCAATTCGTCACGTCTCCGTAACTTCTCTTTCTTTAGAGACCTCATTTGTAAATATCCGTTGCGTCGCTTAAGGCCGCAAAAGGTATGTATACTACTGAAATAACATTAGAGGAGACGATACTCGTTTACAAGCGCACTATTGTATTTTTAAGAGCTGCTTCTCACCTAGCTTAATTTTAACACCTTCACGCATGAAATCAATAGAGTGAGCTTCCAACGGCTCATATTGGCGTATAAATTAAACTTGGTAAATCAAAGTGTCTGGTATCAAAAATTTATTTTGCTAATGATCGTTTCGATCGTGTCGCGATCACCCTCAGAGCTGAACTTAGAATCACCGAAATAAAATTACATTAATACATGAATTATAAAAAATTAGGTAAAAGTTATTACAAAATGTAGACATTGTATGCCAGATGCGTAAGCTAACTTGGTCGTACATGGCTTGCACCTTTCGGGCCAAAAAGAAAAGTTCTGCGGTTTTTAGAGAGTATGTCTTGTTTAAGACCAGAACGTCGGTCAGCAGAGGGGGGTGGCGGGAAGAGGGGTGGAGTGCGGGCGAAGGCTCGTAAGACGCGGGGGTGCTGGTGGAGGCGTGAGAAGGGGGCGGGCGAGCGAATGCGAGTGGAGTTAGGGGGGGTAGGGGTGCACACTTTGTGCTAATTTTAGCAGAGGTAAAGAAAGTTCAGGGATTTATTGGTTAAGACAAGTCATGTTCTGTTTTTTGAGGATGTTGTGTATATGTAGGGATTCTTTTGCGTATAAAATCCATGACGTAAATCTATCCTAAAATATCGTGGTACTGCTGACGTTATATTTTGACTTAGTCCCCGGAAGTTGATCGCACACACTCTTTCAACGTACGTTATCACACATGTAGTACTCATGATAACGTATGTGCGTGTGTTGTCAGTAGTTCAGTACCTTTGGAAAAGCCTCAAGGACTATGGGTTATCGACCTCTCCGTTTACTCCACGGAATTATGAGGGAATACGCGCGTGAGTATCAATTTGGTATTCTTGATATTCAAAACCAATGATGGAGCGAAACAAAGATTAGTAGGGTAGGGAAGGTGGTATCAGTCCAACCCTGAGCAACACTAGCACTCAACAATTCGTAGGATTTTATTTCGAATGGTATATTCCCTCATCGATCTGACCTCAGTCGAAGAGCTTCGATTTTGAAAACAATTCTTTAAGTTTTGGGGATACTTTACGTGAAGTCCCTGCAACACTTTTTTTTTTAAAAAAATGGGTCCAATATTTTTTTTAATTTCTTGTAAGAATGAAGTGAAATAAATTTATAAAAATGGCATAGGTCTTATTTTTACTGTTAACTATAAATTTTCGAAAATTGCCAAAGTTTGAATTTTTTTACCATTTCGTGCAATCGCATTATTGCAGAGATGGACTTTTTCTTCAAATGAAATTTGAAGCAAATAGTAGTTTGTGAAATAGTGTCGCATTCATTTTTTGCAAATATTAGTAACTTTCGTGTTTCCGTAGTTTTGTGAAATATCGATCTTTTTTTTTTAAATTCTCAAAAACAGCTCCACATTTTTTCTTTAATCCTTTTTATGCTGGCGGAACTAAATAACATCAACGATGCTTTGATGTAACTTTTTGATATTTTAAAAATAAATATTTTTTGACTGATCTTTCATGAAATTAATATTTACATTTGTGAGTACAAGTACTTCAAATGATTTCTTATGAATTTTGTGGAAATCCCACAAGTTTTCTGTGAAAATTAGTTTTCATAAATGCGAAAACATACTTTCCCGAAAACGACTCAATTTAAAAAAATGAAAATGTGCATATGTACACAGATTTCACTCTTCTGTGATATTTTAAGTCATTTCAATTGTACTATTAAAAGACCGAAAACTTTTAAAAATTTACGTGATTTTTCGATGAAAAAAAGTTTTCTCAGTAATAATTTTGTGTGAACTAAAATTTAGTATTAACTATTTTTCCTATAAATATTACTTTCTACATAATTTATGTAGAAAATTATCTGTTACTAAGTGTTGATAGATTTTAATGATATAATAATTTTGCATTGTTGCTATAGGAGCGAATTGTGTTAAAGTATTTTATTTAGATACATGGATTCCATTCCACAAATCACGTTAAAAGCAGCATATGCATAAATAGGTTCGTTTTAGTTATATTATTAGTTTTATAGAATTATTACGTTTGATATCCATAACAAGTTTACATGAACGTATTCACGTGATTCGTGAGTCAGGGGCTTGGGGCAGATGAGTCCAAGTGAGTAGACACTTAAAGGTTGTGGTATCGAAATCCGCGTAAGACATACCTGTTTAATTTGTGTTCGTGGCGCGTGGCTTACCGAGTCCCTTTTGTTTCACACCTATACCCTAATAATTCCGTAATTCCTTTGTCTCTCTGGGAATTGTACAATCTGTATGTAACAGCTTTTTGGTGAGGCTTTGTTTTTCTCTGATTGTATCACTTTCTTTCTGGGGACAACATAGATCTAAGTAAAATTAGCCATTTTCGTCGGACACGGAAAAACAGTTCGGAGCAAGCTCATTTGGACTTTTTCACGCAATATTATATCAGGGGTGGATACACAGACACATTTTGGGAGGGGAAATTAAAAATGTTTTGGGGGAATTTGTCATATTACAGATTTTGTAAAATGTCGCAAGCTACACTCAGCTCATGCTGCGATACTATTTTATTCGTTTTAATGTCTACCTGAAAATATTTCTGTTTGAAAGTTCCGTGACAAGTCAAAATGAATAATTACTGAAAAATTTTAGGGGGAGGGGATTTCCCTCCCCGTGGATCCGCACCTGATTATGCGTTTGGTTAATGTATCCGCATCGAGCATTTTCCTCCCAGTTCGCTGGCGATTTGCAGAGCCAATGTTGACATGGTCACTTGTTTTGCTTCCACGCTGTTAATGTAGTTTGTATTTCCTCCCTCCCAGGACACATACAGCTTTAACAGTCTCTAACGCAAATGAAATAAACACATCTTAAAACTTAATGCTGTGATTATTAATGAATGATGTGTCATATCCCACGCCAGATAACAGTACTTATGAAGTATATGTTAAGGCTTGACGCGGAAACGAACCGTTGCGAAATAAACAGCCCCTTCGCTCCAAAGAGAAAGGTAAGAGCGAACACATGTAAAAACAAACAAACAGAAAAAGGCATGTCTATTGCCCTGTCAGTGTGCTATTGTTTAAAAGTCCTCTCGTGACAATCCTTTCTCACAAATATTCAATTAGAATCTTTTTCATGTATTCAGTAAAACTATTAACCCTTTGCTACTTAATCCAGCGCAAATCAGAAAGTTGACTTTAAATCTGGTTTCACCTAAATCATATAAGACGTATTGATAATTAGGAATTATTAGATTTTTATGGGATGACATTGAAAAGGATAACTCCTGAATATTTTTAATTCCCTTACTTTATTGCATTACCAAAAGCACTTTCTTGCCGGCGAAGTCTTTTATTTTAACCGCTGTTAAATTGATGGCACTTTTATCGTCATGGGAATGAGGGAACAAAATTAGTTCATACAAAGAATTTCTTGGCTCAATATTAAGTTCAAAATACAAAACATACAAATGTTTTTCAACAACTATTACTCATCATTAGCGTTGTTGACATATTGACGATTTTGTGTGGGCCAGGAAAGTCTCCGGGCGGTACGCATCAGGGATATAAGAAACATGTAACATTATGGAGATCTTTCATTTTTTTACTTTTTTATTGGAACTTTTTCAGGAGGGTGTGTGTCCAGTCATTATTGGGAGTGTTAAAGTGAAATATTGCTTAGATGATTGGAAGTGCTTTTGCAGAAACTGCACGAAGAAAAACCTGCCAATCGCCTTTCTGTGTTTTCGTCAGAAGAGGAGATTCTGAAAAACGACACGCAATCGATACGGTTAGCACCTTGGCGTAAAAATCATTAGGTATTGAAGAAGTTGGCAGTATTACCTTGTCTCGGCGAGAGGAAAGTATTTTCCTTGCCGCCTGTTGTTCTCTTGTGCTATGACGAGTTACCCGAGGATTGTATGCCAACACGTTGCTTCATAGATCATACGGTTATCATAAAACAGACACGAACCTCACGCATATAAATTTGACCTTCAGTGTAATCGATGCATGCGTGTTTCTTTAGCTTTTCGCCTTAACGAGGCGATCTGCCACGAAACTGCTCGGCTCCAGATTTTCAAACAATGCAGTCTCATCGCGGCTTATTGGAAAGGCGTTTGATTCCGGGAATTTGCCGACAATGTGCCATGCTGCTGGCTAGGCGCCCAAAAGCAGGCGAGATCTCTCGGCCATTTTTAAAAGCAGCTCGAAAGTTTGGTTCAAAGAGTTTCATACAAAATGAATTTTTACTCTTTGTGTGTGTGTGTGAGAGAGAGAGAGAGAGAGAGAGAGAGAGAGAGAGAGAGAGAGGAGAGAGAGAGTGAGAGTGAGTGAGTGTTCGCGGATTTATGAAGAAACTCGAAAGAGCGATGTTTTATATGTAAGTTCTTTGCTCTTAATTAACTCCAAAGGATTGTCAAAATGTTTGAGTTCCAAATATGCCGCCAAATTTGAATTAATTTGGCCGCCTATATGCCAACATAGGGTAAACTACTCCAAAATGTGAAATTTTGTTTCTGAAATTGCTGTAAAAGGTAAATACACATGAGTATCTCACATCCTTTCATCGTCATTTTGACGGTTATGAGAATGCATAGACATTTGTTTTCGAATACCCGAGATATTAATGCGTAGCTTGGAGATCGCCATTTTTAATTACGGGTTCTGCTTACTAGACGACTTTCAGAAAACCTTGCAAAACTTGTTGCGATCTGCTGCTTCAACTTTCCTCGCGATTGGCATCACATGAGACATTCCTCGCATCTCCTTTTTTACGCACGTTCATTAAAATGTCGTTATGAAACACTAAACAAAAACGAAGAGGTTCTAGAGTGGGACCAACACGCAATATTTCTCTCACCTTGGATAGCGCTCTTTAAGTAGCAGCTCAAACTGCCTTTGATATGCTCTTACTCTTTTAACGGTTTCCTTTTCAGGATACACTACCGATTATCAAAAGAAAAATAAGTTTATTATAACAAAACAGTGATATATAATGAATTAGTTTACATTTGTATTGTATAATTTTTTAAAAAGACTTAATATGTTTGTAACAAATAATGTACTTCAGCTTCCGAGCCAATGACTCCCATCTCGATCAGGTTTTTGTCCAGTTTCCGTGATCCATTGAGCAAATACTGAGATGGCCTCTTGTTTTGAACGTAAATGTAGCTTCACTATGCGCACGGTTTGTTGAATTCTCCTTTTGCTTGTAATGGCAAGAGTAGAGGTAAGAGCGAGTTGCTATTTTGTAAGCAATGCAGAAAAATCATACTTGCAATTCGTGCACCCATGCAAATACGTTTTCTATAACTCGGAAACGAAAATGAGTACGTTTCAAATATTGCTAATTTTGCGATTTTTAAAATTTATTTTTATTTATTTATTAAACTTTTACTCATCTTTCAACTACTTTTAGTTAAAATGACGGGAAGGGATTCTGGAACTCGAGAAAACGTGTGGAGATAATCTTCTCCCTCTACGTCACATACAGTTTTTATTTAACTTTTTTTGTTGACTGAATAAAACACTAGTAACACATGTGGTTGATCGTTTAACGAAAATAATCCGTTCAAAGTTGACAAATGCTAAGCGATCGCTCGCCGGTGGTGTGCGTTGCTGTTTTGCTAGCAATTTTATAAAATCAAATCTGTACTTCGTTTACTAAATACGTTTTTTTGACCCTGGAGCGAAAATTTCTAGATTTGAAATATTGATCGCCACTTGAAAGTTTTTGAGCATACAAGTTGGTTTGCCATTGACATGTTTTGCTGAGCTCGCATTCTTCTAGTTGTAGTAGGAGTATTGCCAAATGCTATGAAAGCAATTAATTTTCCAATGTAGATGAGTTTTCTCTTTCTCGGGAGCGAAAATTTCGAATGTCACTAACTATTCTTTGTTGATTCTTTTATTCATCAATCGTCTACGCATGTATAGTAAAAGCTGGGGTAAGCATTGTAAAGCTCAGGGCCACGTGTGTTTGTTATACTTTCCTACGCATGTCACATAGTTTTTTCTGTTGTTTTTTACGAAAATAAATTAAATTTAATCAGATCAACTAGAACTTAACAACTGTGAGGTAAATCTTTTTTCTTTAATGCCAACTTATCGTATCATGTGACTTAATGCATTTCTAACGCGTCATTCATTTTAAGTGTTTATTCAACGGCGATAAACTGGTTGCACTCAAACGGATTGCGTGAGTGCAATAGAAAAGGTGATAACAGACTTACATCTTCAGTGATATCTAAGGTCAACATTTACAGTTCGTTATAATGAAATGTGCTTTCAAGTCATTAAAAGACATTCTATAGTATTTTGCAATTCCTAAAACAAAAGAACCATGACAACAAACAACTTGATATGTAGTTTTTGATAACTATGTTATGAACGAATGTCGAAAGATAAGCGTTCATTATATTAATTTTACGATTTTTTTAAAACTTCGTGGTTATATTACAAAACGAAAACCTTTCAATAGTAGCAAGCGATAACACATCTGGGGCCTAATACCGTTCATTTAAAGCAAAAATGATTTTTTTAAAAATAAGAAAGCTCTAATTCCTTTCTAAACGAAAACTTTGAGGGTTTTGAAAACTACATAGAAAACTTTTCTTTTAGTTTTAATTATTGATACTTACCTGACAATTTCAACCACGTATTCGGCGAAGTAGGTGATGAAGGAAATTGCTGAGCGTTTATTAAAGGTTAGGCCCCAGATGCTTAAGATTGCCTCTTTTCCTCTTCAAATTGAGACAATATAAAAAAGAAACAATTGACAAAGGACATTTCCCTCAAATTACACAACACATCAATGAAGGAGAAGACGCTTAACCAACAGCTACCTGTATCGTTACGCGATTGTAAATGCCGCCTTCAAACAAGACCCATCCTCGGCAGGTTGCTGCCGTCCACTTTCCTTCCGCCACTCACCCACGTACTTGATTGCTTCGCGCCTGTGGTTGGGATGTGAGACAATGATGTGATTTTTACGCGTTTCGAATTACCTGATATTTTTCTATGGAGCGCAGTAAAACCTAAAACTAGGCAAAACCAGGAAAAAAGGATAACAAATTTGGGAGCAGGAAAATTATCTGTAGAAAATGACATTAAGATAACCTATAGAGGCAAAAGGATCCGTTTTTGGTTACAGTTGCTTAAATAATTTGATTGAAATGGATTATTTGTTATCCAAACAAGTTGTGCTAATTATGAACCTATTTTGATTTTTACGAGGAACGTTAAGGCAATATTTTTTAAAGTGAGTGTGAGCCAATAGTAAAATGGTTCGTTTGGGTTACTGGGTGGCGGTTCTTGGAACGTAGAGCACTTTTTGAGTTCGCCCATTTATTTTATTTTTGTGATGAAAATTATTTAAAAATAAACCCTCGAAAATATTTGAAAACGTGGAACGCTCACGTTGTGTTCAATTCTCAAATTCCTTCATTTTGCTTAGGAATGATAATGTGCTGCTCTTGCTTACTGAACACGGCGTACTTTTCTCTTCTTCATTTTTTGGGGGGATAGTAGGATAAAATATATGATTACAATTGTTATGAAATTTTACATATATTCTCGCAACGATTGGCTCGTGCAGATACCCATATGTTAATCATGAAGAGCAAAACAGTATAAGTTCTTTGAGTGAATGATAGATACCCTGTATTGTTTAGGTCTATTTTTTCTGTCTCACTCAGTGGAGCATTCAGAGCTACACGGAAAATGTTGAACAAGTTCTTTAAAATAAGGACATGGCATCTCTATCCACGGAAGGCCCTTTAGGACTCTAAGTTCAAAAAATGTCCGTCTCAGGGTACCAAAACGGCATTGCCGTATGACTGTTAATATTTGGCATTACACGAATAATTAAAACTTCTAGGTACGTAGTTAATCAAATGTGGGTGGTAAATCTGTGTAAAAATTGCCAACATGAATTGTACGTATGTATATGCAATTTTTTAAAATTATCATTAATGTTAACGGTTGGTGTCGTATCGGTCTCTAATGGCAGCTCCTGTATTGTACCATATTTTAATGTAGTAGTGGAAGTAGTTGTAGTTTCCGTTATTGCGTTAAATTGTTTTTGTATTATAAATGTAGATGAAAAGTAAATCTGTAGGCTTATGGTTAACCTACCTTAAGCCTGGCAATCAGCCTATTTTGTCAAATAAATGTTATGTATTATTGCGATAGTCCTGCTATTTAATATCTAATCTTTGGGCGTTGCCAGGTCCCCCGCGGCTTCCAATATGGGGCAGCTACTGGCTGATGCTGTGGGAGGACTACCGCTTCATGCACAAGTCGCTCCTGACGCTGGCGGAGCGCTACAAGACGAAGGTGCTGGGCTTCTACCTGGGCGACTTCCCCTGCGTCATGCTCAAGGACTACGAGGACATCAAGGAGATGCAGTCGCGCTCCGATCTCATCGGCCGCGCTGACGTCATCGTCGCCAGAGAGCGCTCCTTGGGCCAAAGAAACGGTGAGTGCTTCTGCCTCTGCCCCCTCAACTTTTGCTACCCCTGCTTCCTTTTTTTAAAAAATTGTTGTCATTTTCGCAATACGTTTCTAGCCCTTTTGGACATTGAGCCTATCTAAGAGTATATATATATGCGTGTGCGTGTGTGTGTGTGTTGGTACATGCCAGAACGTCGACGGACTAAATCCGATTCTGAAACCAGAATTTTGCCACCACAGTCCAATTTTTGTAAAAATCGCGAAAAAAAACACGTGAAATGTACAATCTATAATTTCACGGTGTTTTTTTGCGATTTTATTCACAAGGGTCAGGATTTGGGTCGCGACTAGTGTTTGGATTTCGCGTTTATTCACAAGTGTTCGGATTTCTCGTGGCAAAGCAATGTCGATTGAAAAATCCCGGGTATACACCAATTTAAATGTAGTGGCTCTTCAAAGTCAGAATCCGGAAGTCGAGGGGAACGTTGTCATCCAATCCGAGCCTCCAGTGCCAATATTTAAAATCAAAATGTGGCTCCACGTAGGATGACAGTGTCCCTCTCTCCATCCATCTCGTGACCTTGCAGTCCCAGTATGTTTAAATCGGAGTATATTGTTTAAAATTCTAAAGTATCCGACGGCATGAGTTCATTGTTACACCTCCTGCCTTATAAAATGGATATTTTTAATTAATTCGCGAACGTCCTTCTCAACGAGACTCGTGGCCTCCGCAATGTGCTTACGGGGGAGAGCGTAGGCTTCCGCGGCCGGAGTCAGTCTTTGCTAGGCTGTCCGGGTGACGCCGCGTCCATGGCGAAGGTGCCGACGTTTCGGTCGCCATTCTGCGACCTTCCTCAGGGCGCCTCAGGGCTTCCTCAGTGCAATACGCCCTGAGGAAGGTCGCAGAATGGCGACCGAAACGTCGGCACCTTCGCCATGGACGCGGCGTCACCCGGACAGCCTAGTAAATAGTGCTTACGGGGATTCATTTGATGAGGCAGAAGGTGCGACAAAGACCTCGTGTCCTCGGCCACTCGGGGCAGGAGCGTGGGAGTGACAGCGCGTGGCGGGGTGCGCAGGGGTGATCTTCAGCGACGGGCCGCAGTGGTCGGAGCTGCGGCGCTTCCTGCTGCGCCACATCCGCGACTTCGGCTGGGGCCGCCGCTTCCCGGCCACCGAGGAGATCATGCAGCAGGAGCTGGCGGACGCCACGGCGCTGCTGCGCGGCGAGTGGGACGACGAGGTGAGCACAACACGGGCAGAGAGAGAGGGCGGGCGAGGTGAGCGCAAGGCTCGCTGGGCGAGAGGGCGGACGAGGTGAGCAGAACACTGCGAGAGACATAGGGCGGGCGAGGTGAGCGCAAGGCTCTCTGGGCGAGTGGGACGACGAGGTGAGCAGAACAAAGGGAAAAGAGAGGGCGGGTGAGGCAAGCTTAAGGCGCTCTGAGCGAGTGAGCGGACGAGGTGAGCACAACACTGGAAGAGATAGGGCGGGTGAGGTGAGCGCAAGGCTCTCTGGGCGAGTGGGACGACGAGGTGAGCAGAACACTGCGAGAGAGATAGGGCGGGCGAGGTGAGCGCAAGGCTCTCTGGGCGAGTGGGTAGACGAGGTGAGCCCAACACTGGGAGAGAGAGGTCGGGCGAGGCAAGAGTAAGGCTCTCTGGGCGAGTGGGCGGACGAGGTGAGCGCAAGGCTCGCTGGGCGATTGGGCGGACGAGGTGAGCAGAAAACTGTGAGAGAGGGCGGGTGAGGTGAGCGCAGGCTCTCTGAGCGAGTGGGCCGACGAGGTGAGCAAAACACTGCGGGAGAGATGAGCGCAGGCTGTCTGAGCGTGTGGGCAAACGAGGTGAGCAAAACACTTGGAGAGAGGGCGGGCGAGGTGAGCGCTAGGCTCTAAGGGCGAGTGGGCGGACAGGGTGAGCACAACACTGTCTGGGTGACTGAACGGAGGAGGTGATCACAGCGCATTCTGAGCGAATGGGTCGCAGGGAGGGGCGCCCAAGACTGTTTGAGCGAGTGAGGGGACGACGTGTGTGCATGCCTCTCGGGGCGAGAGATGAGAGCAGGGCTTTCTGGGCGAGTGGAAGAACAAGGATCTATGGGCGAGTGGGAAGACGAGGTGAGCACAATGTTATCTGGATGATTGGGTTAATGAGATGAGCAGAAGGCTCTGAGGGCGAGTGGGCAAACGAGGTGTGCATGCCTTTGGGCGGGAGATGAGCTTAAGGTTTCGATTGCATAGGATTCCGCGGCCAGAGTTGTCAAGGCTTGTTGGCAAGGCTTGCATCCGGAACGAGCCGCGCTGCTGTCGAGGTGGCTGACGTTTCGGCCAACATGACGTGGCCTTCCTCAGAGCGTATTGCTCTGCGAAAGCCCACAACTTATTGGCCTAAATGTCAGCCACCGCGACAGAGACGTGTCTTATTACTGGAGAGCTTAGATAATACTAGTACATGGCTCTGGGCGAGGAGTTGGGCGAAGTGTGTGGATAGACGTGGGTATATCAGTAGTCTTCTAGAAGTCAACAAAGAGTTCGTCCCAGGTAGATTAGTACGACTTCACGTGTTCCGGGTTTCTGAAGCACAGTTGATAACTGAAATAGTAGTTGTTATTTCCTTCCTGAGATCGTTGAGATTAGTTACATAAACAAAGATCTGAGTAATTAAATGCAAGAGACCATATTGCGTCATTTCAGTTGGATGCAAACAAAACAATTAAAAAAAAACAAGTATCTGCCGCTGAAGCATTATTAGTTTCTACATTTATTTTATATCAAAACACTTTTATTTTTTACTGATTCATTATTGCTTGTTATTGCCTTCGATACTGAGTTCGATATACACTGCATAATTAACTAGGATCGAATGGACAGTTACGAGGAAAATATGAAAACAGTTAATGATGATACATGTTCTCTTATAGAAGAAATTATGAGAGGATGTTATGAAAGGAAATTATGTGAGGGAAATAGAAAAGACAAACCGAGTCAAGTTAACAGTTAATTAGTAAATAAGTAAATTTAAATCAATAAAATTAGGTAAAAAAAACAAAATTATGTATCACTACGGGCGTTAACTGGTTCTAATGATCTCGGCCAAACGCCCCGGATTCATGCTCGATCAGTAGAACCCTTATAACGGCTTCGGTGCATAATTAACTTTCGTCCGCCCGTAATCGCTACGTTGCGCCTTCGCCGCAGGAGGTGAAGCGCGGCGACCGCGTGCTCATCTCGCACATGTTCCCGCCGTACGCCATGAACGCCATGTGGGCCATGTTCGGGCACGCGCGTCTGCCGCGCGGCCAGCACGCGCCCTGGCACCGCATCCACCGCTCCGTCAACAAGTTCTTCCGGGCGACCGACCCGTCCGGCAGCGCCGTGTCGCTCACGCCCTGGCTGCGCTTCCTCACGCCGCGCCGCTTCGGCCTGCAGGACGTCACCGACTTCAACGTCCCCATACGCGACTTCGTCCAGGTGAGCCACCGCCTCCGCCACCGCCTCCGCCACCGCCCTGCATACACACGCACACGCACACACACACACAGAATAAAAGAAAGAGAGAGAGAGAGAGAGAGAGAGAAAGAGAGAGAGAAAGAGCGAGAGAAAGAGCGAGAGAAAGAGCGAGAGAAAGAGCGAGAGAAAGAGCGAGAGAAAGAGCGAGAGAAAGAGAGTGAGAAAGAGAGAGAGAGAAAGAGAGAGAGAGAAAAAGATAGAGAAAGCGAGAGAGAAAGAGAGAGGAAAAAACGATATCTTTGTCTTCTTCTTTCTGTGTTACAAAGGTATTCGTACGTGTACCGTATGAAGCATTATTACAAATGCGTAGTCTGACATACTGCTTTGCGTAAAAATTAACATAAAACTCCTTTTTACATCGAAACACTCAATTTAATGGATTGAACATGTACGATAAGTAGAAACACAATACATTTTGAATGTTTTTATAGATACGCCCTAATGACTTGACTCTCAGCAAACACTTGCTTGCAGCTGCCCACACATGGCTTTTGAGAAGCGTCCGCAGAAGTACTACATCACCATTCAAAACTTAGTTATGATCGCCATCGTCCCATTGTGATTACTAAATGTTCGAAAAAAACAAACTTTAATGCTACAAGACAAGGAGTTTACATTCATTATTTACAATATTAATTAATAAAGCGCCAATATATCACTGATGTAACTAAAAGGCATAGTCTACTGGACGACGCGTGTTAAAACGTCATGTCCCGGAAATGCACGGGCACAACGTTACGTATGTACGTTTCACTGGCTAGTCTCACAATGAAGGTACACAGAGTTTCAGAAAGGGGGTTTGTGGCGAAGGGAGTGGGAGAAGCTTTCGTTATTACGAGGTTGCGTCGTCTGACAGACGACGCCTCTGTAATCTAGGGTTAAACACAATATTTGTATGCCAATTTCGTGAATTTAGAATGTAAGAAATTTTAACATCTTATCAAGGCTGCGAATAATGCCATGGAATTATTTCTGAACTCAAGATCTGGAGAAAAATAATACATTTCATAACATTTTTACATTTACGAGTAGATAAAATACTACAAGCTATTTCAATACAGTTATTTTTTCAAACCGTAACTACTACATTGTTCAGTGAAATATATCTGTGGTTGAAAAATCATTATCTTACAGTATCATGTGTATGATTTAGTACGGAAATTCATATACCTAAAAAACAGTGTATTTTTATCTCATATGCAGCGTAAAATTGTGAAGCTTTAAAAAGTGGAGTTCAAAGTTCTCGATTGATAAAAGTGTCGAATGAGAAGCAATAATTTTTTTAAAAAAAGTTATATGCGATACCAATTGCTCTGTATAATTGAGGAAATTTCTTAATTTGATAAAACTTTCATGTTGGTTACAAATCTATTAATCTTTAGCGTTGTCACTGATTAAAATTGGACGAAATAATTCAAGTTATGTCTCGGTCTGATTAACCTCTATATCTTATATGTAAGAATTAATCTGGGTAGCATAACAAAATCATTGCTGAGCTTTGGGTTTTGATTCCCATTCATATTATTTAAATGCATAGAAACAGTTATTCATCAGAAAATGTTTACGTAGTATTTGAACCGTAAACTGATGCAATCGTAATCATTCGCGCTTCTCTTCCGAAAATAACTGAAACGGCTTTATCGTATGCCGCGTGTGTGACGCGCTGCCGCGTGGGCGTTGCGCAGAAATAATAGTAACACACACAGATTGCACTTTGCTACACATCTCATAATCATAAACCACACATTTCACTCCGACTCAGACATTAAAATTCTTGAAATAGAACGTAAATTCTGACAGAAGTGCTTTAGAAATCTTTCTCATTTTTCAATCCAAGCTGTCTCTCTTTTCCTTGTACGTTGAGGAGAAACTCTCAACGTTCAAACCAACTTCCCTATGACCCCTCTACTAATTTTTTTATACACTTCTCCCCACAAACTGACTCCCCGCCTCTTGAGACATATCCTAAAAGACACTAACCAGATCTCCGACCCCAATCCATAGCCCCAGAAATATATTAAAACTCCGTTTCAAACTTCACTGTGCGCTATCTCGCAAGTTTCGCCACATATAGCGAGGTAAATTGCGAACTTATTCTGTTCTACTTTTTGAAATTTTAATTGATTTTGTTTTAAAAAAAGGTGTCTATTTTGTATTATCTCCTTTTTATTATTGTAGAATAGTTTTTAAATGTTAATGTTAATTTCATTGTTTATATTATGCAGGGGTGGATCCAGCCGATCATTTGGGGTGGGGGCGTCATAGATTTTTGTTAAATAAACATATTTGTTATATAGTATATTATTTATGCAGTATAAATGATATATCGTATTATTATTATTTAAATAATTACATAGTTCTAACATAAATATATATGTAAACCAATTTTTCCATAGAAAGGAAGGAAACAAACGAAAACTCGAGGCCTTGGGGGGGGGGGGGGGGCTCGGCCCCCATGCCTCCCCCTCCGGATCCGCCACTGGCATTTTCTTGTTTGTATTAACTTGTTTATTATTTTTTAAGATTTTGTATTCACAGTAGAATCCCGGTAATCCAAAGTAATTGTCTGTTCGGTTTATCCAAAACAATGTGCAGTCAAATTCATCTATAGGTTTACCAGACGTCGAAATGTAGCATGCGATGTGAGAAAATGGAAAAGTAGCATAGCCATCATATCATCACATCGTATCATCAAGCACATTCAGTTCCTTACGGCAAAAGAAAATTACCGATTTTGCAAGTTGCTCAAAGTGAAAATTACTGCCACATAAACGTAGTTACCCGTGCAAGAAACGTTTCGTTTCAACTTTTGTTTCAATAATTAATTGTTCAGTTCTACAGTAATTATAAAATCCTTTCTGCAAAAATATGCATTGAATTTCTTTTGTTTGCTTTTCCTCCATCGCAATTTTATTCGGATTAGCGAGGTTCTACTGTGTTTTGTCCGTGTGTCCAAATGCATTTCTCGTAATACATGCGAGTGCTGGTGTGCGCAGAGAGCCATCCGCGAGCACCGCGAGGCGCTGGACGTGGGCAGCGAGGCGCGCGACTTCCTCGACAAGTTCCTGCAGCGCCAGAAGGAGGCCGAGGCCGGCGCTGAGGGCAACCCGGTCTTCACGGGTGAGTCCACTGAGCCGCGACACGCCCGCTCTTTCGGTGTGGGCCCCCCTCGCTACAAATGCCCGGGGAGGACAAGTCGACACTTCGCTCTTAAGCCAATTTTAAGCGTATGTCGTCTAACAAACTACTTGGATATTCCGAATTGCAAATCCTCTATAAGAACTCAAAAGTGGTTCGAAAAAATGCTTTCTAGGCAAGAATTTGCATTCCAGAAGCATAGAAGTACTCTGGAAATATGTAAATTGTGTTTTATTTTATATTCAAAAGAAATTAATATATTTGCTTAGAAAGAAAAATTAAACCAGCAACAAAAAAACAGTCGAATTGTGTAAATTGGATACTTTTTATTTCTGTGCTAATTTTTCTTTCTGAACAAATATGTTTATTTCTTTGGTGAATATTAAACAATTTACATCTTTGTGTGTTTCAATGCTCCTGCAATGCACATTTGTGTCTAGAAAACATTTTTTCAAATCAACTTTTGAGTAGTCATTGCAGCTCAATCATTCGGAATATCCAGGTAGTTTATTAGACAAAATATGCTTTAATTTATCTTAAAAGCTTCTATTCGCAGTGTCGACGTTTCCTCCTCGGACATTCTGTATAGCGCGCCAGGAAAGTTTTTCCGCAGTGGCAACAGTGTTTGTAACAGAAAATAGGCTGGTAGAACGAGCTGAAACTTGTTAAAAGTAAATTACTCACCACAATCATAATAGATGTTGGAAGTGTGATTTCCTAGTGATCTGGTTGCTGACGATATCAATGCAATGTTTAATAGGAGACCCTGATTTGGCTCGGTACGGAGAAGCTTTTTGGCGCAGTGTATTTTCCACTTTTTTTCCGGGGGCTTTTCCCAGCTTCAGGGGATGCGAGAAAGAAGCTGCGAGGGAGAGAGTGAGAACGAGAGAGGGCGAGATAGAGCGTCAGAGCGAGTGAGAGAGAGCCTGAGAGAGAGCGAGAGAGACCAAGAGGGAGAGAGCGAGAGGGAGAGAGACCAAGAGGGAGAGAGAGCGAGAGGGAGAGAGACCAAGAGGGAGAGAGAGCGAGAGGGAGAGAGAGCGACAGGAAAAGAGAGCGACAGGGAGAGAGAGCGACAGGGTGAGAGAGCGAGAGGGAGAGAGAACGAGAGGGAGAGAGCGAGAGGGAGAGAGCGACAGGAAGAGAGAGCGAGAGGGACAGATAGAGATAGAGAGAGGGGGCGCCTGATTAGGGGGTGTGTGAAGGCGCATGCGCGCGTATACCTAGCGCGTGCGTGGACGCGAGGGTGGGCGTGCTTGCGTGCATGCATGATTTTTTTAAATATTATTTATAAGCATTTCGCAAAATAATTAACGAAAGGAAGTTACTTTCTTTGGGTGGATGGTGAGAGGGACATTATTTTCCATTGAAAATACCGGTATAACCTTTATGGACGTCCAAACCGGTATAGTTGTCCTATAAAGGTATTTTTCCTGGAATGAAAGAATGAAGGTTTTTGATAGAGGTACGGAAAAATACAGGTATTTTTAAAGATATTCAACACCTTTTTGGACCCTGTGTCTACGCTGTCCCGCTGCGCACATGCTGAGTAGCGCACGCTACACATCAACGTGACTAGTAGCAATTCGGCGAGCTTTGTCTCCAGCTCAAAGCAGTCGTACGTAACAGCAGGCCTATACAAAGGGGAATTTGTTAGTGATTTAATATCATCCGCAACAAGCGAGCGATTTCATGCCTTACAGACTGAGTCGCGTGCTACTGGTGAGACGCTGTTGCCAAAGGGCAGGTAGAGCGAGGGTATGCTTGCATATTGCCAATCGTTAGAGCGTCACAGTTACATTTTCATCGACTTCCCGTCTATTGTCTCTTCTAGAAGTAATAAAAGACTTCCTCAACAACAAAATAAATAACAATTTAATTTCAAGGTTTCAAGAGTTCTCAACCTACAACTTCTTAAACACATTTTCATAAACCCCCATTCCAATGGATCTGAGAACCTATCGAACTTGTCTTCACGACCTCATAACGATGCCGATAACCCACGGTCTGTCAACATGATACCCCGCGTTGCTACATGGAGGCAACTGACAACGGTAATCCGTTACGTCACAGCTTTGCTTCGTAGTACACAACAGCCTTTGGCCTCTTCACCTCGGAAATCCCGGCCACCGGGCGTCGGTGGCCTTATTGTCAAGAGCGCTTCAATTTTTTTTTTGTTACTTAGGGTCGCAACAACTTTTGGTCTTCAGCGACCACTATTGTTTGTAACGTTATGGTAACTGTTAGGATGACACGATATGATGATGATAGGGGTGAAAGGACCACAATACAACCATGCCTGAGGCGGGACTCGAACCCGCGATCCTTGCACTACTGCCTTAGCGATCTCTGCCACCGGATCGGCACTTCAAATTTTATCGGTGAGCGTTTTATTCTGTTGGAGATTTGGCGTTCAACCGAATTGGCTGAGGTCGCCAGTGTCGCACGACAGACCGCGAAAGGTTGAGTTGATATCTCCGAGTGTCCATCCAGCGAATGTCCGTGACACTGGCGAAGTTAACCCTTCTGTCCACAGCGCGTGTAGAAGTCAAAGGCCCTTCGAATTGTGCTGGTTTGCGTTTTCGTTCCTACCCCATTTGCGTGGGTCGTCACACAAAATGCGCGCTTCTGGTGCGTCAATAATAAACAAAGAAGAGGCGAGTAGCGTCTACTGACGTCTTACACGCAGAAGAACCACGCGAAACGGGCGACTGAACATGATTTGCAGTGGACGGCCAACAACGGAACAAGCGCCAAATTGGAGGGAAATGCACGAAAACAAAGATCAGTTGCAGTATACTGTAACAAGTTGCAGTTCCATGATACTGTAACACGTTCCCTTGTTACAATATAATGGATCTGGTATACTGCAACTCTTCTTTTTTTTCGTGTGGGGTTTTCAAGTGAACATTTAAATTTAAGCCTTATCGTGTCTTCTAATATGATTCTTCAAAAAAATGGCTAGATACCGCGCAATGTTCAACTTGGTGCGTTTTTTCTCTATTAGTAGAACAAGAATAAAGGTTTATTACAATCAACAGTCTGTTAGTCTAGATTTGTCTCCGAGTACGAACGATTTGTCCGAGTTATAAAAGTTCTAGTTTTTATGCACGATCGAATTTTCTGGTAATAAACACGAGATTTAGTTTATTTTATTGTGTAATTCGCCGGAAAAAGCACATTATCAGTAATTCCTGTAATATGTCTTGCTGTGCGAAGTTGAATGGAACAACGGGACGGTTTGTGGTTCCGTTGCATGCAGCTCGATCACTTGGAGATTTTTTCGTTGCCTGTTCTCATAATTTGGATGAGTGGCGCTTCCTCGTCGAACGCCCGCACGCTCCCGTGTTAGGGTAGAAACACAGAACGCGACGCGATGCGACGCGGCACGGCACGAACAATTTCATGTATGACTATGAACACGACCACATACCAAGCGGCGCGGTGCTATTTGAAACTGTCAAGTTTGAACTGCTCAGGATCTAAACCGGCGCCTTCGTCAGAACCCGCCAGCGTGTGATCATAGGAGGGGAACTGATGATTAACGAAGTGTTTTCGAGGCCGCCAATTTGGCAAAGTGCACAAACACGAGCAGAAATGAGGTGTTATTAGCAAGGTATGGGAAAACGTTGCCCAAGCAGTGGCTTCAAGTACTAGACAATTTTGATATACTCCTAACTCATACATTTTCTAATCTTTTTCAATTTATACAAACATGAAAAGTTTTTTCATTATCGCAAAGAATGGAATTGCGATATTCGTCATACTCCAGAACACATTGCATTCATCCGCTCTCTTCGTTTACTACTTAACACTTTCCATTTTAAATGCATATTTAATGCAGACATAACTCTCTTGCTTTCAACAGCGCAAGCGCCATTTTACTATTGACGCCAGTTCGCCTCTCGTCCCTTTGCGTCCTGTATGGGCTGCTGAATCTGCTGCAACGCGCCCTTTGTATGTCCTTGTTGAAATGAATCAAATAAGGTACACGTAGACGTAACAATAATAGCAGTTTATTCAGTTTATTGTGCTCGTTGTTGCGTTTCCCTATACACACGCGTACCAAAACATAGTCTGCAATTGTCAGATCGACCGGAGAAACAAAATGTCTAGAAGGGGCTATAATTACGCCAAGCGTCTCATCCTCATCATATACTTCAGTATGCTTTTAATCTTCAAGGAGAGAGCAGGAGATTACAGCTGTGGCTTGTGACCTTTTCATGCAAACTATTATTTTGAGGTGTATTGCGGTGCCTTACAGGCAGATGTAGGTTGTATACATCTGTTTTCATACACATGTTCCGATAGGTGCAAGATTTAAAATCTGCTTCTCAAGCAGATTTAATTATTCAATTGCTTTGTACATATTGTTGAAACAATTTTCTGTCAAGAGTTTTACAGATTTTCATGTTAATTGCTTAAAAGACGTTGACTTTGGTTACCTATGGATAGTCTAACAATGATTATGCCAAAAGACAAGAATACAATTAATTTTTGTCAAAGTTGGTATGTTTTTTTAATAAATGCTTAATAAAACATGTAGGGAAAAATAAGAAATGTTCTGAGTTCGTTGATTAAAAGGTGAGTCGTCGATGCGTTTTGTGTAATGCCTACCTCTGAGGGAGATTGAATGGGAAAAACCTCATGTTCCCACCAGAGGGTTGAATTGAATTGAATTGAATTTGCCTTATTTTACGTGGCGAGACTCGGGCCATCAGGCCCGCTCTTCCGTCTGACCACGCAAATTTCGCTACGCTCCTTTCACCAACTAGCAGAGGAAGGAGGTATTTCTTGGGCGAGAAACAGGCGATTTTGAATTTAGCTCAGAGGCGTCATTTAGGCTTGGGGATCTTTTACATGCAAGTAAATCTACTAACATGGGACAGCCGGCTTTACTTCCCCTCCGAAGGAAGGCGTACGAAGGATTTTGTCGCCCTAAAAATCCACGGCTTCGATCGGGTTTGAACCCGCGAACTTGGGTACAACAGTGCGGTACGCTAACCGTCACACCATGTGAGGGTTAGATGTGCAATTGCGGGCGTGGGGCTGTTGCGCAGACGAGCAGCTGTTGCTGACGGGCGTGGACATGCTCACGGCGTCGTCGGGCGCGCTGTCGGGCAGCATCGCCTTCCTGTGGCAGCAGCTGCTGCACCACCCGGAGGTGCAGGCGCGCGTGCAGGCGGAGGTGGACGCCGTCGTCGGGCGCAGCCGCGTGCCCACGCTGGACGACAGAGTCAAGTGAGTGCCGCCCGCGTCGCCCCCTGTGCTCGTTTCTCCCATTACTGCACTCTTCGAGTTTTCTGTAGAGACATGTGACATTAGGTCACCACCTGCTTTAAATTAAAATGAATATTATTATTTCGCGAACATCCATCTTAACGGGCCTTGTGGGCTCATTACCACTGTTAACAATATTCATGTTATAAGGCAGGAGGTGTAACAATGACCTAATGTCATCTCCTACAGGAAAATCGAAATATAGTCAATGTTTTATCCCCGGTGGTGCTAGTGTTCCTTTCCTGCCATATGGTGCGATCAGGCGTCGATCTACGTGTTGGCTTGCTGGTTTTCCTCCTCCGCGTATTTCCGTTAGCAAGGTCAAGGTCTCAGCTTTCGATTGGTCTCCCTAAATGTTGAAGTGCAGTGTGTAAGAGAAGAGGAGGGGAAAAAGAAGAGAACGGAAGATCGCGCACTGGCCATGGGTCGTTTTGTGAGAGTATTGCTCCGGTAAACGCCTTGCCGGTCTTCGGAGAAAAGTACCCATTAGACCAGTCGACTGCTAGTCGACTCCAGTTATTGTTCGGGACAATTTTATGGTGTTCACTGCCGTTCCATAATAAACAAGATATTGGAATTCCTTGTCTGTTTGTCTGTCTATCCCGTGGAACAATTTGCTTGAAAACGAACAGTTAATGCTTATATTGTCCGTTCTTTCCCCCGATAATTTTATGGTGTTTACTCCCGTTCCATTATAAACAAGATTTTGGAATTCATTTTCTGTTTGTCTATCCCGTGGAACAATTTGCCTCAAAACAAACAGATAATGCTTTTTTTGTCCTTTCTTTCCCCCGATAATGACATATCTTGTACAAAATTCATACATTAAAAGTTAGCATGTCTCGTTTCCTTTCAATTTTGTATAATTTGTATTAATCTACCTATATTTTTACATTTCTTGCCGGTCCACCATTATTGTGGAAAAAAAAAGTTGTTAGAGATTACTAAATAGTTTTACAAACCTGGATGTTAAAAACCCTCGATGTATTTTCGTTTTGTGAGAGTCGATGTTGCGTTGTCGGTGTCTCACCGCCGGCGGGCCGTGTTGCAGCATGCCCTACTCGGAGGCGACCGTCCGCGAGTCCATGCGGCGGGTGACGATGGCGCCGCTGTCGATCGCCCACGTGGCGCTGGAGGACACCACCATCGGCGGCTACTCCATCCCCAAGGTGCGCTGCGCCCCGCCGCCCGGCCGCTCTGACAGCAATTTCGATGCTGAAATATAAAGCTAACCCATTAATTTACATTGTATGTTGTATTCTTTTTAAACATTTGAAAGTATTTCAATTCAAATATGCAAAGAAAACATATATATAAATAAGTATGTAAGCATTACTCAGCAATGCCAAATTTGTGTGTGTAGTGTAATCATGCTTCACTTCTTTATATAGTTTTTTGTTCTTTTTTAAATTTAGCCGTACCTGTCCGCCAGTGGTGTCCCCTGCTCGGTGAATAGGGTCGACCCTTATTTAAATACTTGTATTTGAAATATGTGTTTTCGAAATAATAATATAAATACTAATAATAATACGTATTAATAATAATAACAATAATAATAATACATATTTTCGAAATTATAATAATAATATTTGCCGATCCGAAGGCCGAGATCGCTAAGGCAGAAATGCAGTGGCGGTCTCGGACCAAAGGATCGCGTGTTCGACTCCAGCCTCGGGCATGGTTGTGTTGTGTGTGTCTCTATATGTTCGTGTGTGTCTATTTCATCATTCATCCATAATTCTAGGGCTAACAACCCTGGGGTATAAAAACGGATTCAGCATTAAAATGCTGATTCGCCCCTATATAAAAATAACGTGCACCTACCGCCGATCAGATGGCCGAGATCGCTAAGGCAGTAGTGCCGGAGTGGTCTCGGACCAGAAGATCGCGGGTTCGAATCCCGCCTCGGGCATGGGTGTATTTGTGTGTTTGTGTATGTCTATATGTGTTGTCCTTTCACCCCCATTATCATCATATCATAAATTCATCTCCCATACCCCCAGGGCTAACAACCTTGGGGTTAAAAACCGGATCCAGCTTAAATGCTGGTCCCCCCAAAGAATTGTCGCAAGCACCTGCCTCCGTGAAAAAATGAATAAAAACTGGGCCACGGTAAAGGCAGAGTGCTTGCCTGCGTGGTCCTAGTTGGCCGATCAACGAAAAAAAAAAACAAAAAAAAAACGTGCACCTACCCCGCTAGTCAAGTCTGAGCCCCTGTGCGATGCACGTAACGCGTGGCCCCATAATAGCCCCGATTCGTGAAACAAAAAATGATCATTATAATGATTATGATCTGATATTGTTATGTTCAATAAGTAAGATAATGTAAGTGACAAATAAGAATTTGAGAAAGTGCAGGTGACGTCTCATGGTTTGTTCCAAAGAAATTGCTTCCACTTTCCATTGATTAATGTTGAAATCTTTCCGTTTTTTGCACAAATAGATAAGATTCTTATAGCTACAAATTGTAGTATTGCGACGCTGAGCCATCACTATAATAATATAACAATCATAGTTGGATTTGCACAACTATCGGAAAGGTCATAGCCATGGAGTAGTTAGTTCAAGTTCTTGAAGTGGTAATGATAATTGAAATACTAATTATTATGAACCAACGCCAAAGCCAACTTTGCCTCTCCGCTCTCTGCCCCTCTCCCCCCTCCCTCTCCCCTCCCCGCCCCGCCCCACCATGTACACAGCGCTGCGCTGAAACAAGCTCCTCGCCACCCCGCCAGCCCCGCCCCCCTTACATCAGCCACGCTGAGCTCCGCTCCTCCGTGCCCCGCCGATATCCACCCTCCCCACGCACACCCCCACCCCCGAGCTCTGCTCCTCTCACATTCCCCTCTTCCCTGAGTTCCTTTCCTCCTCCTCCACCTACATCGCCTTCGCTGAAATTCGCTCTTCCCTGCCACTCCGAGATCCCCCCTCTTCCCTCCCCGCCAAGCAGAGCCCCTCACCACCCACCGAGTTCCACCTCTCCCCTCCACGCCCCTCCATCACCCGCGCATCTCCGGCCCACAGAACTCCTATCCACCCTGCCCCTCCCCTTCACGACACCCACCTGCTCCTCTGCTCCCATACTGCGCACGCTTTCTTTTTGGCCTGCCCCCCCCATCCCATCTATCTTTCTCTCCTTCCCCATCCCGTCGCACTCCTGCCCTCCCCGCCCCGCCCAGTTCAGCCCAACTCTGGCCCACCCTCCCGCCCTGCGCCACCCCACCCCACCCCTCCCTGCCCTACTCTACCTCATCCTGCCTCATTCTACCATTCCAGTCCACCATACCCCTCTCCGTCACTTCACGTGCCACAACGTCTCCCCCCTGTCCTGTCACGCCTTCCCCTCCGATTCCTCACCCACGGTGACCTGACCCTGTCGCACGTCAAGTCCCCACCCTCCCTCGAGCACCAGCTCCCGAAGAGCGCCTGTTGCCTCCTTCAACAGTACTAGAGGCAGGAGGTCTTTCCTCTGTGCTTCTATATTAGTACAATGCTCACTTCTCTTACGGCATTTGAAAACCAACGGACACGCACCAGCTCTACAGGGATATGTTTGTTGAATTATCGTCTTGTTTATTTTTTGACGGGTACTTCTCATTAATTATTATTAATCATTATTCTTTAGCTTAAGTAATCTGATTTTACCGAAGCATTTATTAAACACAGTCGACATGAAAAGGAATTAATTCTATGTAGTGCGTAAAATGGAAGAAATTTTATTTACATTCTCTCTATCTTAGTTTCACCCATCTTCCGCTCGCCTGCACACACTCTTTGTGTCGTTACTAATGCAAATTATAAGTTATTTTCTCGTTGAAAAAATACTTATTTTCGACATAATTAAAAAGCCCCTAATTTCTTGTAATATTTACGACTACAAAATTTGTCGTTTAGTCTGCAAAACCGGCTTGTTCAAGTTTTAATAAAATGTACACTATAAGGAACAATGTATTACTTAAAATGAAAACCTTAATTGTGCCTTAATTATATTTTACTGTAATTATGTCATACATTAATTGTAAGAAATATAATGTTATTAACACTCGTTATACAAAGAAATATAATTATTTGAATGTTTGTTATTTCCTGAATTTCGCTTCACAAGGCGGTTTTGACTGGCTCAACGACTCTTATGCAACGTATTTTAAGAGCCGAAAACATCACTTTTTCATGTCTGACATTCCGAGGGCCACCCAAAAGCAGAACCAGGAGAGGCAATTGATATCGCTGCAGTGCCTCTGTCCGGGAGGTTCTAGGTTCGAGGTGTGACTATGGCAAGATTTTCGACATTAGTTAGATATCTGAATCGAATTCAATCGCTTTCTGGAGAATTACATTACATACATCGGTAGTTTTCCGTTGATTCTCCTATCAATATCAGCCAAACGCCGAAGCAGTACCCTAACACACGGGCTACGGACCGCGCGCGGTCTTTCCTTCCTCTTCCTTGTCCTATCCTCAGCCCTTACTTACACTAATTACATTAACACGCACTGCACAAGCACACATGCCGGGAGACCGGTCTGGAGTTTAGAGTATGTTCCGGCTGTGGCGGTGTCGCGCTAGTGGGAGATACCTGGTTAGGGAAAACCCCGCGAGCCGATGGTAGGTCGGCGCCGGGTCTGGCCATCCAGCGGGGGAAGACCACAGCCACCTCACGAGAGGAAAACATGCACTACGCTTACGGGACCAATGATCTCGTTAGTTGACACGCCCAGAATCACTAACAACCAACCAACCAAAAAGCAACGCTGCTTATACCGTGTTTGTGTCTGCAGGGCACGCTCTTGTACCCGCACCTGCACGCCATCCACATGGACCCGGAAATTTGGGGCGACCCGGAGAACTTCCGGCCCGAGCGCTTCCTGGAGGCGGACGGCAGCCTCAAGAAGAAGGACATCACCTTTCCCTTCGGCGGAGGTACGGCTGGCTGCGCTCTGCATGGCGATCACGCAGGGGCCCTCGCGCGGAGAAGGCCGACTTGTTCCTTACGTAAACCAAGGACGAGAACGTCGAGCGTCGCATTCGCCGGCGCCGCAGTGCGTGTGCAAGGGCAGAAGGCAGACGAAAGGCAGTCGTTTCCTTCGGAATCCTCTTCATCCTGGGGAGCATAGGGACCTCCTCACCCCAAACTCAACACTTCTTTCGCGTAAACATATTTAGATTCATTTAGTCAAAAACTGTATGTGACGTATGGCAGAGATCATCTGCGCACGTTTTCTTGAGTGCCAGAATCCCTTTCCATCATTTTAAGTATAAATAGTTGAGGATGAGTAAAAGGTAAAGATAAATAAATAAAAATAAAATTTAAAAAAACGCGAGATTAGCAATATTTGAAAAAAAACTAGACATTTTCATTCCCGAGTTATAGAAAACGTATTTGCACCCGCATATTGGAGTATAAAGTAGAGTGATACAAAAAAACAAAAAACAAACAAACAACGATGTCCTGGTTTTAACGGAATAGTAGTTTAACAGGTGATTCACGCACGAGTCAAGTTCGTCGACCCAGCGTAGCGAGGACCTACGGGTTCGGCAAAAAAATCTCAATCTTGACCTGAAACAAACGGAAACTTCACACCCGAAATATGGACTAAATTTTTTCTACAACTACATAAAAATATAATACAAAGGTTTTGTAGACTTGTATTGAAAAAAGAAGCCTGATACTCCGGAAAATATAGAAATGCATTACATAGGGTCATGATTAAAGAAGTATTCTAGAACCATGCAAAAAATACTTTTTTCGCAGTAACAAAATAGTTGCCTTGCCAACAATCTTTTTTTAATGGATATTAAAAAATGACGAACTTCACGTATGACTAGCAATGCACAGACGTTGCCTTATTTATGCAGTTGTAAAAAAATACTTCTACGGGTTCCTGATTCAGAGAATGCTTTTTACAAAAACGTATTTCTATTCCGGCATCTTTCAGCCTCTGGAGAATACTATCGCCTAATCCGTTCGACGGATAAAGTCCAATTTTTATCAAAGCCTCTGAATTTTCAATAAATTAAGTTTTTAACCTTTGTTCCAACCTACATTATTCTACAGTTCCATTATTAAAGCTAATGATTTTACGAGGTGGACATGTCCTACACAAAAGACTGTATACTTTTTTGTAATTTTACTCTATTTATTGAAAATGATATCACATATTTTCAATTTTAAAAAAAGTAATCCCATAATTAATTTATACCTTTTTATGTCAAGCTACAATTTGAAAAATATTGAAAAAAGGGGGGTCCGAACTACAATTACTACCCCTCTTTAATGTTTTTAGACTCTCCTCTGAACGGCTTTGGCCTGGAATTGACCGACGAAAAACAGAAACGACCCATTGAAGCAGCTTAAACTTCCGTCGCCTATGGGTTCAAGAAGTTTCCGTTGCGTACTCGAAATACATACGCAAACGAACATCCGTTCTCACCTCTTCTTAAATTCTCTGTCCTCTTCTTAATTTTTACTTTTTCGCACACTTCTTCCGTAAAATAGAGAAAGTATTGTGGTGCTGCGTGAAAAACGCAATTTTTCAAAAGAAAAATAGTATTGAAAGACCCTAATATTCAAAAAGTGACAAATCCTGATCCTAAATGTAGTAAATTACTTCCCAAAACAGGTTGTGTAGTCAGAATCCAAGTTTGTGGTACCGAAAAATCGATATACGTCTCAACCGTCCAGCTGTGGTCAACAAAACTATCAAAACGTTCAGTCATTTTCTCAAAAATTGATATTCCCGTATCGATCTGGCCAACCTGATGGTCCCGCGAATTCGAAACAGATGTTTTTTTTCGGGGCACTGATCATTTTCAAAAATTGTTCAAAAACCGCCTCCAATTTTTCTTCTACAAATGTTTCCCTCACGTAGATCAAAGATCGCTTAAAAATAGCGCTGATCTCTTTTCCATGGAACTCTCTGAATAGTCTAAACTTTCAAAGTTACAAAAAATGCGAATAAATGTGTGTTGTTGTAGCACCACTAGTTTTTCTTTTTACTATCTCTTACTCACTTCTTGAGATTGTTTGAAAAGGATATTTTGATTTTGGCGGTACTTTACATAAAACCTCAAGAAACTTTTCTTAAAAATGGCTGCATTTATTTTATTAATCTTCGTCATCATATAGCAGAGTAACGCTTAAAATAATGTCGCAGATCTCATGTCCACTGAAATCCTCGATTTTTCGAAAATTGTGAAAGTTCAAAATTTTTTCGGCGTCTTTCTACAACAGCAACATTTAAGATAGAGATTGTTTTCCTTAGTGAAGTGTATGCTTGACAGACATCAATAAAGCCATTTACAATTTTTGAAAATATGAGTAGTTCTCGAGTAATTTTGCGTGATATGTAGGCAATTTTTAAACAATTTTCCTTAAAAAGTGTTATACTTTTTTCTTTAAATTTTCTCCTTGTATGTATCAAATGACGGTATAAAAATGGTACTATTCGGCGAAAATTGCAAATGTTATCATTGCAAAAGTAGAATATTTTATACAAAGATGTTTGTCTCAAATGAAATCTGTTCTAACCAATCTTATCTTTAAAAGAAGCCATGTACACTTTTTTGTGAAAAAAGTAGTTTTCGCGTAATTTCTGCATAAAGTTGATTGAATTTATAAAAAAAAAAACATTTTCCCAAAACCTGCTCCATATTTTTTCAATGTATTTTTACCATCGATAGGGCAAGGGATATTGAAAGGATTGACGCAGGTCAAATTTTCGCTGAACTCGAATTTTCGAGAATTGCAAATGTTGAACCAATGCGAGAAAGTGCGTGCGGTTGCAGCAACGCTATTTCTTTCTTCTCCGCAGGGAAGCGTCTGTGCCTGGGGGAGACGTACTCCCGCCACTTGATGTTCCTGATCCTGACGCACGTGCTGCAGAACTTCACGCTGCTGCCGACAGGGCCGCTGCCGCCCGTCGACCACGCCCTCCACGGCTTCGCGCTCGTGCCGGACGAGCTCTGGGCGCGCGTCGTGCCGCGGCCGTGAGCCCTCGCCACGCCCAGACGACCAGTGGAGGAGGACTTGCGGGAGGGTGACTTTTGTATGAAAACGAAAAATTGTGAGCCTCATCAGCAGACGTCGCAAAAGCGTAAACAGGAGAACCCCGGTATTTCGAACTATATGAGGATGTGATCTGTTCGGATTCGGAAAGGTTCGGATTATCCGATAAAAATCTACCGTACATTTACAAATACATCTTTAGGATTACCAGGCACAATGCAACGTGGCGTGCGATGTGAGAAAATGGCGATGTAGCGTAGCGATCTCATCATCAAGCAGATTCAGTTCCTTACGACCAAAAATTATCGATTTTGCAAGTTCCCCTAAGTGAAAATTACTGCTACATAAACCTGTGATATACACCGTAGTTACAGTGCAATACACGTTTCATTTCGGCAACTTTTGTTTCAATAATTAATTTGATCAGTTCTAAAGTAATTGTTAAATCCTTTCTTTATATTACAAATAAGTATTCTTCTACTGAATTCAAATTTCAAGTGCTTTGACAGGGGCGTCCTGAAGGTGGATGTGGGCAACTTGCTTCAAACCTCGACTTATGGGGGGTCTCGTTTTTTTTTTTCATTCAAAATACACAAAATATGTATGTCTAATTCAAATTATCCACTATAAGTTATTTCTGTTACACGAAGTGATGGATTCTGTTTATTTATTAGGACATGGGAAGCTTTTGTTTGAAATAAAAGGAACCGTGGATCTACTGCCCCGCGCCCCTTATTTTCTCTGGGCGCACGTGGATTTAGTCAGAAGTTCTAACGACAGAAATAGTATGTTCCCTACGGCCATGATATGCTGCTTAGTGGCCTTGGGGCCAAGGGTTGGCATTTCTGTGCAGTGACATCAGACGCCGGTGATTGTGAACAAACGCAGATTGTACGTCTCCTCCAGTACAGCTTTTACTGCTCTTTGACAAAATAAATCAAACACGCCTGTGCATGTAGCTCCTGTGTTTGCCACCTCGTCAAAATACACGCGCACAATAAAAGGATAAATACGATTCAAATTTTGCTATATTGACGACACTAACTTCAGGTCAAGATGTGTGCGTTGTCAGCATGGGCGCGTTGATACATGCTCGTAGAAATGAGTACATTTGTCCAACCGAAGATGAATTGAACTAGGATGATTAGACAAACAAATTCAAATTGTATGTGATTTCCATTCAGATAATCAAAGTAATATATCACAGAATACGAAGAATATGTTACGGAATTCGATCTACTGAATGTCTTTGTACAAGTCTTATTGCATTCTCTTTGGAAAGAGATACTGTCAAAGAAATTGGAACATCACTATGTTGGAAAATAATAATCAGTGGCTGTACGACTGTCATGCCTGTTCATGAAAGCATCGTATTCAATGTTTACCAATACTACGCTATAATTTTTGAGTACTGTACAGTGTAATATGTGAGCAATGTGGTCGAGTTGGTGATGAAGTTAGAATAGTACGTTTTTCGATTTAACTCCACACGATGGTGAGTAACAAAAATAGAAAAAGTACGTTAGTGTTTTATGGACATAAGTTCTTAGTGTTTTCTATTGCATTTTATTTTCATGTTTCACTATAATACATTGTAATTAACATCTTTCATCAATCAGATATTTTGTGTATGGTGAAATTTTTAAAACAAATTTCCGATTAAAAAAGATTGGAATTCTTGGGAATAAATGAAGACTAACTTGAAGTAATTGGGATGGTTACTTGATACAAACGTAATTTATTTGCCCAATTGTAAAACATTTATTTTTGTATATCAGCAATTTCTATTTATGATAAATGTTTATGTGGACCATTGTACCTGAATAGATAAGAATTGTTGGAGAGGGTGGTAAAGTTTATAAAGAATGCAAAGTATAATACACTCCATTTAATACATCACTCATGCAGAATACTGAGTGAAAATTCTTATTTACTCTTCCATTTTTTTCTACATTTGTACATACTGTGTGAAGAAAAAATAAATTGGTGTATTGTTCATCTTAAGGTGAATAAATTGTCTATAATTTTTGTACCATACTTATTTATGATTATTGAAAGTAATACTTCAATTTGAACATGTACTTTATTTGATTCTCAAGTTGAGTAGTCAAATTTGTTAAACACCAATGTGTTTAAATCACTATTGACACTTACTTCACACATGTGTTTTAAAGTCGGATAGCATTGAATAATTTCGAGATTCATTTGATTCACTTTATGTTTTCATTGAACTGAAGTAGCAACTAAACTCAACAGATGCTTATATTTTTTAAGACCAGTTGATATTTTTTAATTAAATCAGTACAAGAAGATATTGATATTTGTTAATTGGAGAAAAGAGTTATGGTATAGTGTGTCAACACTAGGTTTGCTTAAATAACAATAAAGTTAAAATATTTGAAATTTCGTGTTCCATTTACAGATAGATATCTATCAAGAGATTCAACATTTTTTCTGTAATTGTTTTCATGTGAAGTATTTTATTCATGATTGTAAAGTGAAGTATTGAAATATTTTTATTACATTTTTATTAACAAACTTTGTTGAATATCTGATATTGCATTATATTTGAAAATGATAGGGAACATTCTTATAACAAAGAATGAGACAAAGAACAATTATTTTTATTTGAAAGAGTATACCCATTTTTTTATAAACTTATGACACAAAATACATCATGACATTTTTAGAACCAATGTGTTAAGTAGAACCACAGGAGATAGAAACTAGAGTGAAACTGGTGTAATTATATAGCAATTCAGTGAAAACAAATATAGCAATATAAGATATATTTTTCTTCCTACTCCAAAATTTCTTGTGCTGATATTAAACATCAATCATTTAAAATGTTTCATTCATAAATGCCTCTCTGATAAAATTAAAAACCTTGTCCAGAGCAAATGTTTTTATTGGTGACTTTACACTCCCGATTAAAAAAATATTTTTGTCATGTAAACTTTAATGAAACTCTTGGGATTGTCTAAGGGTAGGAGGAGAAATATGGAATAGAGGGTAGGGAAAAGGAAAACTGTATTTGCCTTTTATACTTAAGGTAAGATATTTCTAAATTTCATTTTGACATGTTATTAAAGTGAATGCATTGATAGGTTGATAATGTTTAATATTTCAGCAATTTGGAATGTTTACCTACATGCATGTATTATTTCAATTTAACTGAACAGAGAGAAACTTGCACGTTTTGATGCTCTTTTTTTGTAAGAACATATCTATTGAAAAAAAATAATTTTTGGCGTCTTCCTACTACTACAATTGTAAAGATACATTTTTTTCATAACGAAATGTGTGCATAAAAACAGATTTTGTATTACGATCATGTTGAATTTTTTGAAAATATGAGTAGTTTTTGTGTAATTTGGCTACAAACATAGTTGCCCGCTCCGAATTTACTGCGCTTCGTGAACATAAGTTGAAAGGTGTGTGGAAGCTATTGCTCTTCTTAAAAAAAGTAGATTGAAGAAAGGTAATAAATTTAACTAAGAACTAACAAATTACTTCGTTAATTCAAGAAATTTCGATCGCTGATTATGAGAGGTTTCATTTTTGAAAGTTAAAAACGACTACTATTCCTGGCTCTCGAAATAAACGCATGTATCCTCCACAGGCGCTTCCTTTGAATTGGTTGGATTTGGATTATTTTAGAAAAATTTCAAATATTTTATATTATGAAAAAAACGCAAAAAATTGAGTTCTTTTAATTTTTGCAGCCGTTTTAACTCCTTATTACTTCCTATGCTGCCTTGGAAAACAATGTAGCGATATTTGAGAAGTTCGTTGTTGAATGGCAACAATATAAGATAAAGAAACGTACATTTTATTTGAATTCTTCTCTTTGTTGAACATTGACATTGACAGCCGTTATAAGGCTTTGTCTTATTTTATTTGTTTTGTTTGTTTAGTTATGTATTTATTTATTTCATTAATTTTATTTAACGTCAGAAACAGAAAAACTGAGTGACAGACTATGTGTGATTCTGAGAACTTTTTCGTAAATTCTGGTATCCAACTCAAACCAATTTACATGTTGAATTCTGAATGCAGATGTAAACGAAAGATTTGTTCTTCGATTAGATAAGACGATTTGGGGATTTTTTTTAGATGCGAAAACGAATAAGCCATTTAGCATTACATGTTCAGACAAGAAGTAACATGTAATTCGTGTTATCGTGAGCATATTTGGAGAATATTACAATACTATATTGTTTAATAATTACTGTTATATATATTTTTCGATCAAGTTGCATTTTGTTGCCTGCGCTATCAGAGTTACTGCGCTGTAAAATGTACATGTCAACCGTCCATGTGCTGGCAACTACGAACTGAAGCCGCTGACGCTGTCAAAGCAGCCGCTGACGCTGTAAGGCTAAAAGACTCATTGGATATGTTCGGGAATACACTGCATATCTTAAACAATAAATTCATTTCCAGAAATATATTTTCATTTTAAGGTTTGAATAAAAAATTGTCAAAAACTACAACGCTGATTGTAAAATTGCAACACCCAGAAGCAATATTCAAAAACATGGATGTGTAGAACAATGTACCCCTAAGAAGTGATTAAAAGTGTGTAGAGATCGCATACACGTTGTCGTAGTAGCGCCCTCCTTTGTGTGACAGGTCAGGTCAGTGTTACTCCACAGTCGGTGGAGAACCGTCAAACGACGTACAAATGTGCAAATAAGTGCAGGTATCCTTCTTCGACGCCAAAGGACGCAAAATTAGCACACGAATCAGTGTAAAGGGGCAGAATGATCGGTCTCCGGGAAGTGGGACATTGCGGCTCGAACGGGACGCGGTGCTACGACAGTGACGCGTGCGTGGAATCAGTGGATCGAGGGGGAGGGGATCGTACACAGCGACGAGCGGGTATTGGACCACACAATGTGACCACAGCGTGAGATAACCGCCCTCTTGTCCGCATGATCCTAAAGACAGAACGGCGACGTCCACTGTGATAATTTAACTTTGGAGCACTGCAACGGATGTGGCCATGTCTTCGATGGCGGTTCGTCTTCATTTGCTGCAGACTGGACTGGTGGCATGCATGCAACGGCGTTGGATTCCGTTGGTCAGAAACCACCAACACCCAAGACATCAATGGGCTCGAAAACTAGTGTGCTGAGTGGAACAATGTAGTGTTTTGGGACGAGTCCACCCTCAAGTTATGGTATAGGGATGGCCGCGTACGTGTTCGACGCTACCATGGAGATTGCAGTCTGCCAGCGGGCATTGTTGTACGCCTTAGTGGACAAACGCAAAGTGTGATGGTTTGGTGCGCTGGATAATATGTGCGATTTCGCCTCATACGTATTGAGGGCAATCTGAACGGCAACCGCGACATCAGGGAGGTTTTAGAGCCCGAGGTACTGCCCATTTTGCAGGCAACTCCACGCGCCCCATTTCAGCAGGGCAATGCCCGTCCGTGTGTGGCGAGGAATGTGCAAGCTTTCTGCAAAGAACGACGGGTACCACTGCTTTAGAGGACTGCACTTTCGCCTGACGTGTCGCCCATCGAACATGTCTTGGATATGTCGGCATCTTGCTGGCCCTGGTCCTCCTGCAGCCAGTGTCGATGCTTTGTGGTCCCGTATAGAAACGTGGCAGTGTGTTTCCCAACAACATATCCAGACTATCCTTGAATTCACGCCATGGCCTCTAGAGGCTATGATTGACAGCGTGTGGCAGCTTCACACTATTTTAAATACTTAAGGGCAAAATGAGGTACAGTTTTGTAATTCTAATCATTAGGGTATTGCGATACTCCTAGTCTGTTGAATAAATTTAATTGTAATAGTATGTCTTTTTCTTAGTGTAGCAATTTTCACAAACACCAGTGATTTTAATTTTCGCCCGCAAAGTTGTACGAATGAGTTTTACAAAAGATGTCTGACATGTGTTAATTCGGAGGGAAATTATGGTATAAATATAATTACATAACTATTACTAAAGGCGAGAAAGTACTTGCTGTTTTAGCACCACTAGTTTACTTTCTTGAATACATACGCATATGCGAAGTAATATTTGAAACACGGTAATTTTGTTCGCCATAAAATCGCAATGGACATTCCTATCGCGTATTTTGTCTCGCGTTTTCTATACTTTATATCCCTACGGTAATAAAACAGGAGGATGGAGCAAGACCGTAAAGGTAGTTTACGCCAAGGAAATTAGAGAACTTTACCACGAGAAAGTCTGTGTCATTCTGTAGCACAACTAGTTTTTCAACAAGTTCGTCCGTCTGTCCAACTGTGAACACCACTAGCGCGTAAACAATGCGTAGTGTTTTTTTCCAAAATGGATATTATCTGGTCGATCTGGCTTGGCTCAAAGGTTTGAAAAACATTCTTCACATAATACTCCACGTGCATTTTCAAAATTTTCTCAACATTTCTCAAACTTCTTCTGTAAATTTCTTGAAAGAATAGAGTCAAATATAATTATAAAGGTGACATATGTCCAATTTTCACTGCTAACTCTTATTTTCGATAATTGCCAAAGTTTGTATTTTCTGCGTCTTCCTACAACTACAAAATTGAAGATAAAGATGTTTCCTTGAAATGAAATTTGCTGTCCACAATTAGTTTTTTCAGATTGGTACATATTTTTGTCATACAGAATTAAAGATTCAAGGGTGGTTTTTTGTAGCATCAGAATATTATAATGTATTTTATCTGATTAGCACAATCGCGAGACTTCCATATAATTAAACCGTTATGGGACATTTTAGAGCAAATTGAGGAGCAGATTTTCAACTCCAACATCGTTGAAATAATTGCGAATGTGTTAGTACATGAATGAGAGAACATTCCTTTAGAAACTACTGAGAACTCTGCTTCAATTCGCCTCGGAATAGATGTGTAGTTCTAAAAGCAAATGGCGGCCCAACACTTTATTAAAAAATAAATGTTTTGTGTATATTAGGTGTTCATATTATTTGTCCAACCCCTGTACGAGTTCGTCGCTCTTTTTTGCCGCAATCGGTGGTTTGTGCATATAAACGCGCGAGTAAGCTACCTCGACAGCCCATACAGTCTATGCGCATGCGCCGTCTTGTTTTCGAAGAGAGGGTGGTTGTCCTTGCACTGCTCCTGTAGGAATACCACTGGTGTGGGGGCGAGAGACAGAATAGGGAAAGTATCCGGATTTTGGGGATTTTCACATACCGAGAGATGGCTCAGGACATCAACTGATGTCACTGCAGTGCCTCTGCCTGGGATGTTCTGGGTTGGCGTCCCGACTGTGACAGGATTTTCGACTCTAGCTCTTCAGCTAGGTCGAATTCAGTCGCTGTCAGGAGAATTCTAGCGGCCGACTGTTCTGATCGGCTGTTTTCTGTGGATTCTATGATCAATACCAGGCGAATGCCGGAGCAGTACCGTAACAAATGGACCACGAGCAGCGCGCGATCTTTCCTTCCTCCTCGACCTATTCGCAGCCCTTACACAAACTTACACTAACATGCACTACTTACCCCACATGCCGGGAGTCTCCGGGAGCTTCAAATTGTCCCTGCTTGGGGCGGTGCCTCGCAGGGTGGAGATACCTGGTTAGGGAAAACCCCGCTAGCCGTCACCTCCCCAATCAAAGTCATGCAATAAACTTACGGGATTAATGACCTTAGTAGATGACGCACCCGGAATCCAATCAATCGATTTTGTGCCAATACGTTGTGTATTGTGTGACAGTTTTTTCTGTAACACGCGCTTGCATTTGAGTAAGATCCTGGCACAAAAATTCATTTTAATTGCTTTGAAAGGGCACTTAAGGGTTAGTGTCGTTGATCCTTTGTTAAAGGCGTTAGTGTTATGTATAAAAGGAAGTGCTTGCTGTTTGCAAAAGGTGTCGCCACGACACTGCTGCTTTAATGATGATTTCATAACGATTGTAGGCAAGCACCATCATTGTTTCACTTTCGATTAAGCTTGACGGATTTTTTTTTACGTATGGAAGATCGTTTCATTAATGGCGAGGATTCGATGCTTGAAAGTTTGGCCTTCAAGTCAAATCTTCGTTTCAACAAGGCCGAAATCTTCAGACGTTTCTGTTCAGTACTCATCGCGCTGTTCCTCTACAAGTCATTTGACAATATTCGAAATACGGGCGTCATTGAAATTCCTATGGCTTCAGAAATTTCGTCGTGTCGCACGACGATATTTTTCTATAACATCTACCACAAGTTTCACACTTTTTCATCTGTAGATATTATGGGTCTTTCTGATTTTGCGTCGCCCTGTGTCTCTCACATAACCTTCACAAAATCGACTAGTCCAACGAAAAAATGGTACACTGTAAGCTCACCACGTACCTCATGTAAAACTTTGTGGATTGAGTCAAGTTTTTGTCCTTACAAGTTTCGATATTAATGAACAATTTTTTATTCTCAACATTCACAGTACTCCAGACCCGTGCAAACTCGAAATTCTAAGACCCATTATTGAATAACGAAATTACATATTGATAATTCAGTCACGTGCTTATTTCTTAAACCTTGAACTACAAGTGACACAACCAGTATCGTCGAATCTTTGCGGCGATGTTGCCAAACTCTGCATTATTTATGCAATGACCTCCGTAGATCCCGATTTTTTGGGGGCTTACCTATTTTTTGGAATGGACTAACGAAAATTTTGATTGGTAAGCTTGATAAGGCCATGAGCCAACGACATGCCAAGTTTAGTCAAAATACGTGTATTATCCGGCCAGTGTGAATTGGAAATTTTGTTTAGCGACTATCTTTTTTGTGTGAGTGAGCAAACGCAAATTTGGGTTGGGGAAATGATGTGCCAACTTTTGTCAAAATATCTGGATTATTCTGGCAAGCGTGAGTTTTAACCAAAAAAATTCGCTTCCATTTCTTTGAGGGAGAGCAAACAAAACTTTTCGTTGGGGAATTATGTGCAAAGGATAAGACAAGTTTCTTCGAAATACCTGCATGTATCCGGTCAGTCTGGTGTAAAAATTTACGCTTCTGTGTTTTCCGTGCGGGTGGGCCATTTTTTAAATCCCTTACTTCTCCGTCAACACCAAGGAGAACCAGACAAATATACCTAAATCTATGGATTTTGTGAAATAAAAAACAACATACATTCTAAATTAATTACAATTCATTAATAGAAACAGGGCCTTCAATTACTAAAAACAACATTTCAATGATCTGAACTTCTCCAACCCATGAGATCTCATTGAATGCATAATGAATGATTTGTTTAATTTGAATGCATAATATTTACTAAACACACTTTCCAAAATGTAACCTCTTTTCAAAGATTCTACTCAGCAGGTTACTTAGCTATGAGGATTGCAGCCTCAATAAATTACTAGACAACCCGTTATCACGTATTCTTCTTGGGTTGCAAAATTAACACTCCCGCTTATTTCCGCCGAAATTCTTGAAAATGAGTTCAAATTCATAAATTAAAATTTTACTTTTCCTTCGAGAAGATACATTTAAAGAAGATTTGTATGCAATCTTCAAAATATTAGTCAAGTTCTTTGAAAACTCTCAGTGATACAAATACTATGCGCCTGTTTCGTTTAATATTGGAAGAGTAATTCAGGTTCTAAAAACATTTTAACTCCAGCAATACTGAAAATTTTAAAGCTTTTAATTATAATCGGAATTATACCATATTTGTGAATACAACTTCCTCTATTCGAGCAAAAATTTAAAGAAAAAATGTGCAGCCATTTTTCAGAAATTTTGGAAAATGTTTGAGGGGTTTTCCTGTAAAATACCCATCAACATTAGAATATCTTGATAATCCTTGGAACGGCAGAACTAGGTCTTACTCCTAACCTTCTTACCGTGTTTGAGCACTAGAGCGTTATGTATGGCACATCCATCACGCCTTATATACATCCCATTTTGGGGTAAATACTGCGTGGATCTCCTTGTCGTCTCCTCCAATCTTAATTGTCTTTGGAACATTTCTAATACACCTTACTCCTGACGTTTGTGAGAAATTACTGCTCAAAAGACGTTAAACACTGATTTTAATCGACAACCAAAAAGTCACGATCATATTGTTGAGGTGATTCCAATACTTCAATACTTTCGCTCTCTACTAAAGTGTAACGATGCAAAATAAAGGTTGTGCTAATAACGAATTCAAATTTGAAAGTATCTTACCAAAGTCCTATTATTAGAAAAAACATATTTCTGACCAGTTATCTGAAAAGTTACCCTTTTGAAATTGTATATCTGACTGAATCGTTAGATTTACCTCATTTATAGCGAAGAAATAAAATACAATTAAATAATTGAAAGGCTTTGAAAAATCTGGTTAATAATCTTTAAAAACGTGCACGAATTAAATCTGAGGGTCACCTTGAGGGGATCTTGCTTCGTAAAAAGAGAAATATCTGCAACGAATATTTTCTGAAATGTACAAATCAGTTCTATCACAGCCTCGTCTGTTTTTATTGGTTGTGTATTTACATAACCTTTACGCAACGCGGGCCAACTCTGAAATCGGGCATTTTTTGCGTCACGTGAAGTGTTATCACCGTTGAGCTCCTTGACCTAACACATGCTTTTATATCAGAATTAGTGTACTGTGCGGCGGCTGGGGATCTTGCTGATCCGACGCTCTTTCCAAAACCTCCAAGGTCGAGCCGGGCGCGCGAGGGCGAGATAGCGAGAAATTTCGCGCGGGGGGCGACTGGGGCGGGGTGGGGTGCGACTTCGGCTGGGCGTCCAATCCACGAAGCAACGTCGCCAAGGCGCGCGAGACGACACTCCCACGCACCGCGGACACTCGGGACGTCGGCGTGGACCCTGTGGGAACCGCCTCGCCTCGCCTCGCCTCGCCTCGCGAACACTTGGTCGCTCCGCGGGCACCTGACAGCACGTCGCCATGAATCCCCTTCTGCTGGTGGCGGCTTTGGCCCTGCTCATACTCTACTTGGTCAAGTTCGCGTACTCGCGACCTTCCAATTTTCCTCCCGGTAAGTGATAGGTTAATTGTGGAATTAAGAATTCCAATTTGGCGAGTAGGCTTTAATGTTGTTGGAGTTGTAATACCAACAGGTCTTGAGCGCGCAATTACGTTTGGTAGAAATTGTTGGAATTATTACTACGGGACACATGGGACGGGGTATGTCGAATAGAGTTTAGGCATCTTCCTACGACTATGATATTGAATATTGGGATTTATCTTCTGAATGAAATCTATTCTTCAAAATTACATATTTAACCGAAGCCATTTACAATTTTTTTTTCAAATATGAACAGTTTTTGTGTAATTTTGTATGTCGTAAAGGAAATTTTATAAACAAGATTTTCCCAAAAAAAACTATTTTTTTCTTTAAGCGTTCAATACGGATAGTGCTCATTGCACTAAATTACGACGCATAAACGCCATTTTGATGTAATCTTTAATTTTGAAAATATTAACATTTTTTTAGAAATATCCTTCTCATCGTTAATATAATGTTACGGACGTTTTTAATGAACTAATGCATTTATAAGCACAAGTTCTTCCGTTACGTTTCCCGAAAATTAATTTTCTGTGAAAATGAGCTTCAAAATGTACTTTTTCTCAAATGCTTAAAAGGAATTTTCTTAATAACGGCTCCAAATGTTTGGACGAGAATTTGCATAAAGAACTGTGTTCAAAATTTATATGTATTAAAATTTATTTGTATGTAAAACGTATAGTCACAAATAATCGTTTTAACGATCACACAACACAATGTTCTCTAAGTGAAGAAAACCCTCCATCTAATTCCGCGAAGTTGCGCATGATGCCATCTTCCCGTTTCCATTCTAGTCGCGTATTTCAAACAGCGCGAATTTCGTAACTTTTTTATCAATAAAGGAATGCTGCTATCTATTCAGCATCTAGTGATTTGTAATCCCAATTTTTTCTCTCTTCTTTTGGGGATCCTTACTTGTTTAAAATCATTGGAATCTGGGAGACGATTATGAGGGAATCAAGATTGTTCTCTTTATAGCTTATATATATATATATATATATATATATATATATATATATATATATATATATATATATATATAATGTATTTGCTGTAATAAAATGTATTAGAAACGAATGTTAATAATATTATAATACGCATTGCTAGTACTATTTTGCTTTGAAATATTACGTTGCATATTTAGCATGCCTCATGATTAACATTACAAACTTGCAGGGGTGTCGAAGGTGATTTCTTTGTGTCAACGAATATGACGGAAAATTCATGTAATAGTTACTTATATGTAGGGGCGGATTTTAATGGAATGTTATTATTTTCTTTTCACTTCAGAACAATGCCTTTTAGTACAGTCATTCATTTTATGTTATGATAAAAGAAAATGGCCCATTATTATGACTTGTTTCGTTTTTTTCGTCATTTTGACTAATAATTCATATTTTACCTTTTCCCGAAATTTTTAAATCATTTTTTTGCCGATTTGAGCCATTTTAACATTTTAATGGAAGTTGCTTCAAATATTATTTACGCGAATCAGAAAATGTTATCCTCAGAATTTGTGAGTAGCCTATTCGATTTCTTCGATCAGAAATTGTAGTTACATGCCTTAGAAGCTTGTAACATTAATTCTGCGATACCGGTGCATAGTCTAGAGATGACGATTTTGTTACCAATGACTTTCCGTCTTGGAATACAAGAATTATACAATCACGAGTAAAAAATTATTTATTTCCATTGCTTTTGTACTATGTTTTCAATGATGAAACTTAGTTTTTATCTTAAAATAATGTGTTTCAAAACTATTATTTCTTTCTACATGGCGCTTGTTTTTTTGTTGTTTTTTTAAATTCATAAGAAATTATATTTAATGACTTGATTAATTACTACTGAAATAGGTCAAGGGGAAAGCAAAACAAATGCTTAAAAGATTGCCTGTGGGCATAAAGATTTTAGTGAATGATCTTCATTCCTGCTATTAGGATTATCGTGTTTTAAACCATTCTTTGTTTCGCCGTGATATAGCTTTCACAAATTCATAACGTTGTATAATTAGTCTTAATTAAATCAACTCTGAAAAACAACTAAGTAAAATTTTTCTTTCTTTTCAAAGATTTCTCTGTTGGGTATGCACTTTAAGTGAAAAAGCTTTACTTTTATCTTAATAACATCGTACCGGGAATTACGTGTTTCTGATAATTTCCTTTTTCTAATTTTTTTTTCCTTGGCTTCCTGGAATTAATGTATCCTAACAAAAGCAATGTCAAACGAAAAACAAACTAATACAGTTCATGAAATACAAGGAGATGAGCCTTTGTGGAATATGCTTGTGAAAATTGACCACCGTTGTAAATATAGTAATGTATGATTGCAAGTACAAATATTACTTCATTACCAAGTGAAAAAGTTTGGACTCACCAGGTAATTATCGTAACAGAGAAGGCTAATTTTCAAGAAATAATAAAATGTGGTTTCTCTCGAGAGTCAATTATTTTCTCAATTACCGTTATGTAAATGAAACCAAGAGTGTAGTTTTCAAATGTTTGTAACCACTCTTTCTTTGTACTTTTATTCATGATTCAACTACCTATAGTAAGTAGTGGAGCTCCAACACAACATACTTTCTCGCAATATTCTAGATTTGCAATTTTCGAAAATTCAGAGAGTTGAACGAAAATGAGACGTGCGCCATTCTTTTAAGCGTTTATTATTCCATCCGTCGAAAAAAAGAGAAGAAAAAAATTGAGGCGGTTTTTGAGAAGTTATTTATGAATTTCATTAATTCCAAACAAAAATTACGTAAATTCTTCTTATTTTATCAAAACAATGTACATGACCTTTATGTAAGGACCGATTTTTTAGAAAGGATTTTGTTAAATCGAAAATCTCTACCTGTAAATCTGTAACTTTTAAATGTTAAAATTTTGCAATTTTCGAAAATACAGTGTGTTTGTCGAATACGAGACTAGCCTATAGCACCAATTTTTTTACTGTCCTTTGATGCATGCGAGGAGAATTATTTTTTAAAACTAGGAGCCATTTTTAAGATAACATATTTAAAAAATTAAAAATTGCATAATTTCACGCAAAATTATATGAAAACTACTCATATTTTAGAAAGAGTATGCAGGATCATATTTCAAAATCTGTTTATTAGAAACAGATTTTATTAAGTGAAAAATCTCCATCTTGAATATTGTATTTCCAGGAAGACGCCGAAAAAAGTAAACTTTTGCAATTTTGAAAAAAAAATCAGGGATTTAAAAAATATATGTACACCATTCTCATTATCACAAATATTTATTTCTTAATATAATCTACACATTTTAATTGCCGTCTGGCTTAGTGTAAATTCTATCCTTCTATGTCGCTATCCGAGGACAAAGTTTAATTTTTTAAAAAAATTGAGCTATTTCTGAGAAAATTTTGAAAATATTGATGCTTCAAATAATGTACTCCCAAAATTAAAATATAGTTTCAAATTCAGAGAACATCGAGGTCATTTCAATTGATCGTGGAATATTTTGGAAAAAATCTCCACAACGGGTTAGGCGTTAGCGTTGTCCGCAGACGTAGAGACAGACGTTTTGCCGTCAATCGATTTTTTGGTACCAAAGGTCCGCAAAACATGAATTCTGGCTACTGAATGTGTCTTCCTTTAGGAAGTACTTTTTTACATAAATGAACATTATTTTTTGTTACCAGGGCCCGCAATAAGAGTTATTCTCTCTAAAATTCGCCGTTTTCGCCGGCGCACGAATACCATACTTTCTCTTCTTATGGAGGAAGAGCGAGATAGTAAAAGGGTGGGGTGTGAATTCTAGAGCTCAAGAAAACGTGCGCAGATTATACTTCTCCCCATTACGTCTTATACTTAGTTTTACTAAAATAAACTAAATTCAACCAGATCACCTCGAAGGTAGCAACTGTAAGGTAAATAATTTTTTAGTCTAATACTAATTTATCAGACTTACGCAACCCTAATGAATCATCTAGAGTGAATGTACATTCAATGGCAAAAAAATAGTTGCAATTGCGGATATCGTAGTAGCAGCCTGATTTAGGAATTCTAGATCTCTAAAAACGTGTGGGGGTTATACTTCTGCTCCATTCGTCACATACAGTTTTTCCTGTTGATTGAAGAAAAACGAATTTTTTCCCGTGAAAATTGTATTTAATCTGTTCAGCCTAACCGATTTTGAGGGTTAAAACTCAATCTTCTACGCTTGTTACGTATGTGAATCGGGATCAGCGACTCATTTTGATTTTACTGAGTTCACTATATCCAGAGTCGACCGTGTTACATTTTTTACACTCACTGAAAGTTGGTCTGGACCTCAACGTAGTCGTCGTTACTTTTACTGCTTCCATTCTTGCCACCCTTGTCACTGAGCTTAAACATCTTTTGCTACTGTTGTGCCAAGAGAAGCGCATCGGCGGCGCCCTCTTCCACTTTTACCCCATCTCCACACACACACACGCGCGCGCGCGCGCGCAGACACTCACTCACATACACATACACATTCGCACGTGGTCATCCACGCAGCAGTTATTGCGTTCGGGTGAACGACCCTGCGTCCAAGTTGCGGTGTCTATTCTTGTCACTTGAGAGTATCGCAAGGCGCGTAGTGATCAAGTTCGTCAAGGATCATTGCGTTCAATCAAAAACACGGTCCCAGAACTTAAATGGGAAGACATCTCATTACTCAGCTAAATGGATTTTTGTTCTCACAAACATTTCTAGCAAATTTACATGAGAAATGTTCGCGAGGAAAAACATTTCTCAAAATGTTCTAGAATGGGTTTCATCCCAAAGTTTTTCATTCAAGTGTCTACTGGTGAACGTTCAATAGTGACGTTCTTAACCGAAGTTCTCTTAACAACATTTTTATTTGAAGTGAAGTTTTTCGTCTGCTCACTAGTGTAGCGTAAATACAAATGAATATATAACAGGTAGAGGTGGCTCAGAGATGTCACTCACATGTCACTGCAGTGCCTCTGAGCGGAAAGCCTTAGAATTCGAGACCGATGATAGCAATGATAGACCGATGATTCAACGCCAGCCAGATAGCTAAATCGAATTTAGACGCTGTCTGGAGGAGAATTCGAGCGAGCGACCGCTCTGATAGATGGTTTTCCGAGTTTTTTCTGATTAATGCCAGGCGAATGCTGGAGACGTACAGAAAGAAGGGGACCGCACGCGATTTTTCTTTAGACTTCTTTGTTCTGCCCTCAGCTCTTTCTCTCACACACATGCATTACACTATTCTATATGTTGCGAGATCAGAGGTTATCCCGGCTGGGGTTTGGCCCCGCTGGTGAGAGGTACCTGGATGGGACCCCCCCCCCTCCCAGCCGTCTTGTAGGTCGGCGCGGGATCTCGCTATACAGAGGTAGAACAACGCCCCCTCCCGTGATAAAAGAATCACTACACTTACGAACTAATGATCTTAGCTGTTGCCGCGTCGCGAAACCCGAAATAATCAATTTAATCGTTCATTTCAGAAACCCGTCAAAGCGAAATTCCTAGTTCCGAGAAAACTGAAAATACGTCTCCCGATTTTTCAGATTTTAAAATATTTTATTTATTAAAGGAGTTGATAAATTAAAATTTTTTATATGAATATGCTCTAAACGTTGTCTATCCTCCTGGAACAACAATCCGTCGGTAAAGCGTGGCAGGTTTGACAGGTTTCTGAAATAAACGATTCAATTGATCCAAATGAACAATCAATAATACGACTATGCGTGCGAGGTATCCTTTTTACTCGCGATGCCCACTTCGAATCGTTTGCTACATTTTTAGCTTCGTCCTCTGAACTGTAGTTCCTGGAAGGTGCTCTCTTACGCGACGGATGGCCTGTTGTTGGAGGGGTCGGAAGAATTGAATTGAATTGAATTGAAGCCTTATTTTACGTGGCGAGACTCGGGCCATCAGGCCCGCTCTTCCGTCTGACCATGCAAATTTCGCTATGCTCCTTTCACCATCTAGCGGAGAAAGAAAGAAGGTACCACTCAGGCGACGAAACGGGCGATTTGAATTTAGTTCAGAGACTTCATTTACGCTTGAGGATCTTTTACATGCAATAAATCTACTAACATGGGACAGCCGGCTTTACTTCCCCTCCGAAGGAAGGCATACGAAAAAATTATCACCCTTAAAAGTCCACAGTTTTGAACCTGCCAACTTGGGTATAACAGTCCGATACGGTAACCGTTTCACCATCGCCGCCGCTACGAATTCTGCCCTTACTCTTGAATGTAGAAGTATAAAACCATTTGCCGGTGTTCTTGGGCTAAGAACAGTGAACATGAAACTAGTTTAACATTATAAAATTTATAACACGAGAACATTTCTGAACATCAGCGACGTTAGGAGAGGGTTTTCAAAGACTCCGTCACTCGACAACATAACACAACATATTCCAGAACATAAAACTCCTTCGTCACTTGCGAGATAACCCCCTTCCCTACACAAAGCATCTTTTTATCTACTTACTCATGATATCTATCGTATTATTATATCTACAATATATTATATATCTATGAATTATATATCTACCATACTATGCTATCAATTACTAACGTGTGCCAGAAAAGTCTTTCAGTATAGAGCCGCATCAACCCCTATTAAAAATTGCATTTATTTTCATATCGACAAGATCACTGGGAAACAAGTGAAGAGAATAACACTTCCAGCGTCCATTTAGAGTGCGATGAGCGCGCAATTTACGTTTTCAGTTGTTACAAGCTGCAGCTGTTGCTATCACTCTCACCAACTAGGTTCCAGAGAGACTTTTCTGGCACCGACAGTATTCATCGAGCGACGAACTCAATTTTTATTTTGTGATACAAACAATAACAACGATCTAAATAATGGTTTACAAAGCTGAATCAGTAAACAATTTTTTGTTTTGTAATGAAACCACTATCTTGTCTCTCAGGTCCGCCAAAGCTGCCGGTGTTCGGCAACTACCTGCAGCTGCTGGCGGGGAACTACTGGTACCCGTACCGCGAGCTGGACCGGCTGGCGCGGCGCTACGGCTGCAAGGTGCTGGGGCTGCACTGGGGGCCGGTGCCGGCGGTGGTGGCGTGCGACCAGCGGAGCATCCGCCAGGCGCTGGCGCAGCCCCAGCTGCAGGGCCGCTTCGAGTCCATCATCACCAAGACGCGCGCCTTCGACAAGAAGCTCGGTACGCCCGTCTCCCTCCAACATACGCTAGTAACAACCACCAGGGATGGTTGGTCCAAGCCGGCAGAGGATTTTTTGTAGGTTCTATATTGGGGTGCGACATCTAGCCGATGTTTTAAACATCGATTATTATAGCCGATTATTTTTGAATGTCGATATTTTTGGTTTCCGGTATTTTGTTTGCGGATGAAAAAATCCTTAATCACAATATTATAAAGTTAAAATATGAAATAAGAACTGATGGTACCACTGTCTGCTTCCATTAACTGCTAAATTAATTTTGTGCGCATAACGATAGCTCATTGTCGTTGCTTTAATACCCGCACAGTCGTTGGTGAAGGTCTCTGGCAGCGACTTTTGTGTTAATTGATTGTTGTTGTTGAATTATACTACTGGTACGCACCACAGCGCCAAACGGTGGTTGTATGAGCATTGGTTTCATCAAGAAGTAACAAAACCGTTAGAACTTGGCTGCATATGCCTCGTCAACTGGTTGCTTTACACCGGCCTCTCCCTCTGACTTAACCACAGACGTATAACAGCTAAACACGGTTTTAGACGAAGATTCGAACCAATGCAAATCATGTGTAAGCCAAGAGTGCCTTAGCGATCACGGCTAAATCAACATTGACATTCACAAATGACAAATTTCCATATCTCTGTCGTTTAGAATGTTTCCATGTATTGAAGAAATAAAATTCGCAAGTTAAAGTACAAAATATCATGCAACAATAAAAAGGTCTAAGATCCCCATTAAAATTGATATTTTAACTTTGAACATAGGTTTTGGCAAAACGGCGGGCTACAGCGCCAGCTGTTAATGCCTCAAGTTCAGTGCGAGTAGTCTGAAGTCAGAAATAAGTTTTCTATAGTGATTTACAATGCTGCAATGGGGGTTCTAAAAATATTGTAAATATTGTAATTGTGGAATTGTAATGTCGAAAAGGAGATAGTAACATATATGCGTGGGTCATCAAATGGATGTAAACGGACTGGCAATAAATACCTAGTCTCGAAGAGCGTGCGTTCTTTTTTTTATTCTCAACGCGCTTTTAATTAAGCAAACTCGCAATACGATAAATTTTAGTAATATAATTATGGTTGTAATTAATATATTTAAAGGAAATCTTAAAGAGAATGTTTCTTACAAGCTACTTACATAAATACATTGACATTATGTAATCATTTTTTAGTCGGAATGACAATAATAGGGAGTGAATGGCCAAAGTACAAGGTAACCAGCGTTTGGGAAATACTAAATGTGAAATTGTTTAAGTTAAAGTGTTAATTAACGACCTCGCCCCCAATTTTGATTTGAGTGCCACACAATCACTCGTATGACACAACAAACTATAATGGCTAACGTGAAGGCAACGCCTTAACGCCATTGATACATGCGGGTTATATATCGGAAAGGGGGCAGAAATTTGCTTGACATGTTAATCTGTATTATGTGTTCGGAAGATTAAGAACCCAGTTTAGTTCTTTGTACAGCAATACTGCCAATCAAACGATAAAAAAGTAGTAATTTGTGCAACAAGGGCGGTATAAGTAAGAGGCTGATTTTGATGACCTAAAACATTGCCAAAAATAATAAATAAATTGCTCTTTAAATGTTTTTTAAATGCCATGAAAACAAAAATGGCGTAAATATTTCATGAAAAACAGTTAAGATGAATAACTCAAGCTGTTGAATATGTTACTTATGTAACCACGGTTTCTTCCTTTCGTTCAAGGGCACTCAGCCAACATTCTTTTGGTTTAGACGGTTCTTTACCAGGAAATCTGCCTTTAATTTTCCTGAAATCGGGCGAACCGACAATGGCGCGGGGAGGCGTTCCAGTCAACGCCTGTGGTACATACATGATTTTATTTTTTAATGATTCAGATTGAGTTATTTACTAATTAACCAGTTGTTAACTTGAATTGGTTTTTCTTTTCATATTTCCCTCCCATAATTCCCTCTATAAGAGAAAAAGTGACATCATTCAGCTGTTTTCATATTTCCTTCATAACGACGGTACTCTGGATCCAGGAAAGTTAAGCAATGTATATCGAACTCCAAGGCAACAAAGCAATAACGTATTAGTAAAAATAAATGTTTAATAAAAAAAATTGAAAGTATAATGAAAGAAGTGATATCGTCTGCTTTGCAGGCGTGTTCTTCACCGATGGCGTCTTGTGGGCGGAGCAGCGTCGCTTCGCCCTGCGCCACCTGCGCGACTTCGGCTTCGGGCGGCGCTCGCCCGCGCTGGAGGCGGAGGCCCAGGGCGAGCTCGAGCACCTGGTGAAGCTGCTGCGCGGGGAGACCAGCGCGCCACACGACAAGTGAGTGCCGCGCGCCTCTTCATCCTCGAGGTTTCGGTGTTTCGCTTTTGCCTTTGTCTCCACAGCGGTCGGCAAGCGAAGAAAGGAAGGAAAAGGACAGGAGTGTTTGGACCGGTTGATCTCTCTCACTCCATTTCTCTCTCTTCCTTTCTCTCTCTTCCTTTCTCTCTCCCTTCTCTCTCTTCCTTTCTCTCTCCCTTTCTCTCTCTCCCTTTCTCTCTCTCCCTTTCTCTCTCTCCCTTTCTCTCTCTCCCTTTCTCTCTCTCCCTGTCTCTCTCTCCCTTTCTCTCTCTCCCTCCGTCTCTCCCTCCCTGTCTCTCTCTCCCTTTTTCTCTCTCCCTTTCTCTCTCTCCCTTTCTCTCTCTCCCTTTCTCTCTCCCTTTCTCTCTCTCTCCCTTTCTCTCTCTCCCTTTCTCTCTCTCCCTTTCTCTCTCTCCCTTTCTCTCTCTCCCTTTCTCTCTCCCTTTCTCTCTCTCCCTTTCTCTCTCTCCCTTTCTCTCTCTCCCTGTCTCTCTCTCCCTGTCTCTCTCTCCCTGTCTCTCTCTCCCTGTCTCTCTCTCCCTGTCTCTCCCTCCCTGTCTCTCTCTCCCTTTCTCTCTCTCCCTTTCTCTCTCTCCCTTTCTCTCTCTCCCTTTCTCTCTCTCCCTTTCTCTCTCTCCCTTTCTCTCTCTCCCTTTCTCTCTCTCCCTTTCTCTCTCTCCCTTTCTCTCTCTCCCTGTCTCTCTCTCCCTGTCTCTCTCTCCCTGTCTCTCCCTCCCTGTCTCTCCCTCCCTGTCTCTCTCTCCCTTTCTCTCTCTCCCTTTCTCTCTCTCCCTTTCTCTCTCTCCCTTTCTCTCTCTCCCTTTTTCTCTCTCTCCCTTTTTCTCTCTCTCCCTTTCTCTCTCTCTCCCTTTCTCTCTCTCCCTTTCTCTCTCTCCCTTTCTCTCTCTCCCTTTCTCTCTCTCCCTTTCTCTCTCTCCCTTTCTCTCTCTCCCTTTCTCTCTCTCCCTTTCTCTCTCTCTCCCTTTCTCTCTCTCCCTTTCTCTCTCTCCCTTTCTCTCTCTCTCCCTTTCTCTCTCTCCCTTTCTCTCTCTCTCCCTTTCTCTCTCTCTCCCTTTCTCTCTCTCTCCCTTTCTCTCTCTCTCCCTTTCTCTCTCTCCCTTTCTCTCTCTCTCCCTTTCTCTCTCTCTCTCCCTTTCTCTCTCTCTCCCTTTCTCTCTCTCCCTTTCTCTCTCTCCCTTTCTCTCTCTCCCTTTCTCTCTCTCTCCCTTTCTCTCTCTCTCCCTTTCTCTCTCTCTCCCTTTCTCTTTCTCTCTCTCCCTTTCTCTTTCTCTCTCTCCCTTTCTCTTTCTCTCTCTCCCTTTCTCTTTCTATCTCTCCCTTTCTCTTTCTATCTCTCCCTTTCTCTTTCTCTCTCTCCCTTTCTCTTTCTCTCTCTCCCTTTCTCTTTCTCTCTCTCCCTTTCTCTTTCTCTCTCTCCCTTTCTCTTTCTCTCTCTCCCTTTCTCTTTCTCTCTCTCCCTTTCTCTTTCTCTCTCTCCCTTTCTCTTTCTCTCTCTCTCTCTCCGTCTTCTCGCCCCTTTCTTTCTTTTCTCCCCATCCCCGTCCTCTCAGTCCCTTTCTCTCTCCCTTCATTGTGTTCTCTCTCTGAAAAAAAGGGTTGGTGAGAGGGGAAGTACGAAGAGGTAGAAGGTCTGAGGGGAGCTCACTGCCCCTCTCACCATCCCTTTTTCTTCATCTGGTTCCCCCTCTGCCCCAACCTGTGCTTTTTGTCTCACGGGTACCATCTTCAGCAAGTATCAGTGCTGACGTTGTTCTTGTATTGTGCAAAGCTGAACTACTTCATATCAGGACGTATGAATTGCTCCAAGAGAACAGTTTGCATCCCAAGAGCCGCTTTAGAGTTCATCTGTGATCGCCAAGACTTACGCTCAGACTTACGCCCCTCTCTTCCCCCCCTTTTTTATCATATGCAGTTTTAAACTGGTTTTGACGTTAAATAAATAATTAGATATAATAATAATAATAATAATAATAATAATAATAATAATAATAATAATAATAGGGAAAATCGTAAAAAAAACATAACATCAACCGTAAACATAGTGTGTTGCTAAGTAAATCAAGCGGAATCATGTAAACATTCACTTCCGCTGTGTAGATGGTCATGCCATCTCTCCAAATTCCTCTCTTGCTGCTCTCTCTGCACCCGTCGCCATCTCCTACACTAATACCACCAACATAGACACCCCTAATACTATCGCTAGCCCAAGATTAGCCCGACAAGTACTATCAGTAATACCACCCCCACGACCTCCACTACCACCACCACCACCACCATATCCATATACCGATATGGCGTCGTATCTCTCGCGGTTTTTGCGTTGTATTACTGCTGCTATTACTTCGATACTTTCAGATTCTCCGAATTGCTTCAAAACTATGCAACACATAAATGCATAAAAAGTTAGCCAATTAGTTGAGAAATCTTTCTGTAACCAAAAAATGCATTTTTTAATCTCTCTTGTTACCATTTAATAAGGCGTAGCAATCATTGGGAAGTGCAACAGAGGTCGCACAATTTCACCCGAGTTCAGAGAGATCGTGAAACAACGTTCTGCTTCGGGTTTTCTTACAGACCTGCGACAGCTGTTGGTTCATGGAGGCGTAGTCCGTTATCGCTGGCAGAAGAGCGTTATCTCGTGACCTCCTTGTTATTCTCATCATGCATTCTGCATTGCATTGAATGTCGCAGAAAAGTCAAAAACATATGTATGCCCGATCCTGTAGAAATTTTCATTTGAAATTATCACAATTTGTGTTTGATGCTTTGAAAAACTCTTAATTAAATTTTGAATCAATTCAGACTATTCGAATCTGCGAATGTTCCTTGTTAGTTATCAAATGCAGGATGCACGGAATTTCTCAAGGGTTTTTCAGGTTTTGAAGAAAAGTTGGACAATATTTTAACACCGTGTACTTCCGGAGTGCTGATTTCTTTTACGTTTGGAAAAAGACCCGTTCCTAATTAGTAAGGAGCGAAACAATTGCTTTAGCAAATTGATTTCTTAATTATATTACCTGGAAAACCTGAGTTTTCTCCTTGCAAAATACAATGAGAACTTATTACGTCCACTTATTATTGCTCACTAATTGTAAAACATCTAAACCCGGCAAATACTTTTTTGCACACATAATTAGTAAAGCTTTGTGTTTCGAACGTAAATTACCTGGAGTGTCAAATATCCGCTCTAATCTTTATTTTTCAATGTAGTATTCATTGCCTTGTAGTGAACTACTTCTATTACATAGCCAGAAATATTCGTGCTATTAACGAAAATAAAATTCTAATGGATTTTGTTTATTTTTATTTTCATCTTAAGTTTGTTTTCTTTTATTGTAATATACTTGAAGGAAACTCGTGTTACTGTCAGGAGCGTCTAGAGAAAACAAGCAACTCCAGGAGTAGGTCAGGGGCCACATTTCAAACAAAATTTCCGGTTCCTCCCCCAATCCATCAATATAATTCCAGGCAACAGAAACAGATTTTAGCAGTTAACTTAAATTAGAAGTATATTTTTACTTTCTCGCAACGGAGTACAGAGAAAGGTATGTAATGTCGCGCGGAAAAACAAAGAATTTGCGGCAGAAAACCTTTTATTACAGGGCCCTGGTATCGAAAAAGAGGATAAACCCATTTGCTAAATTTAGAAAAAAAAATCTTGTAACACGTCGTGTAGCCAGAATGCAGGTTTTGTGGGTCCTTCATGCTGAGAACTCGAATGACGGCAAACTGTATGTCGGTCTGCCTGCCTGCGTGTTCGTCCGCGCACCCGCGCGCCCGTCTGTCCGCTATCGGCTAAAACCATTCATCCTATTTTCTCCAAAACTGATATTCCCCTATCAATCAGGCAGATATCGTGTCTCCGTCAATTTCATTTTAACTTCGAGGGATACTTTACCTAAAGCCCCTGGGACATTTTCTAAATTTTCAAAAAACGACTCCATTGTTTTTGATTAAATTTTGTTGTTGGATAATGTGAAAGACATTTAAGAGAATGGCGCAGATTTCATGTTCGTTGAAAACCCTGATTTTTCGACAACTGAAAAACATAAAAAAATGTTTCGGAGAAAAACTAACATATTAAAGATAAATATATTTTCCCTTAATAAAACCTGTTCCTTAAAGGTAGATTTTGTGGTAGGTCACATAGAATTTTTTGAAAATTTAAATATACTTTTTGCATAATTTTGCCTGAAAATTCGGGCGAGAAAAGACGTGCTGTTTTAGAACCACTAGTTGTGGTTGAATGAATTATTATTATTATTATTATTATTATTATTATTATTCATTAGCACTATTATTAAATACTTTGTTTAGTTACATATCACACGATAAACATCCCAGAGGTGTCCGTATAACAGGTACGTCGAAGGGTATGATTGCATGGCACGTGTGTTGTTTTTTTGTTGTTGTGTTCTTTCGTTTTGTGTGTTGAGAAAACATCGTTGTATTCGTATGTTATTTTGGACTATTTCACTTCACACGAGCCACATAACAACGTTGAGCAGTAGCCACTAATGAACGTGTTCTTTTCCAGCGGCAAATTGCAAAATAATGACTCTAATGCTGCGCTCCCGGGCCGCTCGCATTCGCACAGTCCGCGATGTGCACACGCGCGCATGAAAACAGTGTTGCTTCTTAGAAGCTAAAAATAGTTTTATTATTTTTCTGTCTGTTTTTTTTCAAACTAGTCGGACTGTACTTTGGCCTTTAAATTAAAGGTGGAATATTAACATAAAATCACTACTTTATATCAATACATAAATTACATGTGATACATAATACATACATACATTATACATGTATATAAAGCAGTGATTTTATGTTATTATTCGGTCTTTAAATTGAAAATACTATCCGACTACTTTGAAGATTAGTTTTAGTTTACTAAAGTTGTGCACGAGTAGGTAACTTCGTTACTTTTAATATGCAGAGAAGACTTGTAAGGCAAACAATTTCATCAACTTCTTTAGTGGTATTGTTTTAAATGTAGATTCGTGATGAATCAACCTTCAGATTAAAAGGACTATTATCATGATTTACATGGTCACGTAGGATAAACAAATTATTTAACCAAAGAGCCTAGATTCTTCAAAAATTTGAGATCCTATTGTTCACAGATTTTATGTAAGGTATTATATATCAAATTATTTCTTGTTTTTGTAATTTTGTAAATCAAACGTAATAATTCTCAAATTAATAACATTTCAAGACGGATATAGGAGCGTATTAAGACTTTTCGGGCTAATTTAACATCACGATTATTGGTAGGTATTGTTAAATGAAGTGAATAACTGGCCCATGTGTTTGGCTACTGCTCCGGCATTCACCTAGTATTCATTGGAGAAACCGCAGAAAACTAGTGATCAGACCAGCCTGTCGCTAGAATTCTCCTCCAGGCACAGCGGCTGAATTTGACGTAGCCATGTGACACAAATCTTGTCACCGCCAGGACTCAGACCCTCGTGCCGCCCGGTCAGATGCACCGCAGTGACATCAATTGACGGCCTGAACCACCTATGCCGGTTTAATGATCGAGTGACGACAAAAAGCACTTTGGGCCACCGGCTTATGGTCGCCCGAGAGCATTAGAAACATTAGGACAGTTCACGTCCGTGGTACATATAACATTTTATTTTTTATCTGATTTTAATGATTCATATTTACATATTTACTAATTAAGTACATGGTAACTTGATTCCGTTTGTCTTTTAATATTTCGCTCCCATAATTCTCTCCATAAGTGAACATGTAGCATTATTCACCTTTTTTTAATTTTCCTTAGTAAACATGATCCTCTCGATCCAGGTAAGTTGAGCAGTGTATATCGGGCTCCGTATCGAAGGCAAGCAATGACGTATCAGTAAAAATAATTGTTATTTATTTTGCATTAAAGCAACAATGGCATTATAAGGATTCTAATCGTCGGGATTCGAACCCTCGTACCTGCCAGTCAGAGGATCAACAGTGGCATCAATTGATGTCGTGAACCATTTAAGTCGGTTTAATGATCAAGCGACGACAAAAGCCCGAGTACCTTTGGGCGGAGATTTTTAGAACCAATTAACTCTCGTAGGACATACCATATTTTATTTTTTACCTAATTTTAATGATTAGGATTTACTTAATTAGTGATAAATTAAATGTTAAATGGATTGGGGCCGTCTTTTCATGTTTCCCTGCGATAATTCTCTTTCATAATTCCCTCTGTAAGAAAGCATGAAGCAGCATTCAACTGTTTTCATATTTCCCTCGTTGCCACCATCCAGGTAAATTAAGCAGTGTTTATCGAGCGCCGTATCAAAGTCCAACAATCAAGCAATAACGCATCAATAAAAAATAAAAACATTTTTGTTTTGAAAAAATTCGGGCCCCCAATTACGTCGTCGGAGTTTAGGCGTCCCCCTTCCCCTCTCCCCTTCTGGGCGCCACTGATTCCATCCGTTGGGTTAGAACTCCATGTTGCAAGATGGCGACGCTGCCGTTCTCGGCCGACAAATGGGCGGTTCTAATAGCTCCGATCCTTGACAGAGACCTACGTGCAGAGTTAATTAGCAGATATCTCCGAGAACGCGAAAGAAAACCAGCGAGAACGATCGATAATTGAATGCTTTTTGTCACGTTCTCATGCTAGCTTTCTGTGGGGCGTTTCCGGTTCGATTCTCGGCCGAGGCAAAAATGAAACTGAAGCTTTCTAATACAATTTATTTCCTTAGTTTGTGTAGCTGTGTGACGTAAGAAACGGCAGACCACGAAAGTTTGGTACGGAGATGGCCTCAACACATATCTCCCTTACCCCCAGGCGTGGATAATAAAAACTGGTCTCTGGAAGTCTCGGTTTCAAATATTACGTTCGTGTCAAATGTCCTATTACGTTATGAAAATCAGTGCGTCCAAAACAAAAATTTCCGTAGTACTAATTAATAAAAAAGAAACATGTTAGGAAAGTTTCGTTAAAATTTGAGTTCTGCAAAGACAATGCTGATTAAGCGAAATGATGTGTGGATTGTTACGTTTTCTCACAGAACAGAGGACCTATGAAGCTTAAGATTTCCCACCCCAACTCCGTAGTTCACATGCTCATTTTCGACCGTTATTATATCTACGAAACACTCTTTGTGTAATGGAAATGAAGAGAATTTACTTCGTGCTGTATGTGTAATTTATTTTGTTTTATTAATCTCGCGTGACTGTACCTGGAGCTGATCCGTACAGGTTACGTAGTTGTATTTATTTTTCTTATAAACTTTATTTTAACTTATATTTATATTTTTACTTTCCCATATACGAAGTAATATACGTAGCATAGGTAAAGTTATGCAATGCTGCGGAAAATCGATTTTTATATTTCAACAGAAATACACCTCCTGATACCGAAAAAGAGATTCTTTTCAAATCGTCCGTCCGTCTGTCTGATGAATGTGAACAACACTAGCTCCTTAACCATGCGTAGGATTCTTTCCAAATTGAAGAAACCCCTGTCCATTTGGCCTAAGTCCAAGCTCTGCGATTTTGAATATCATTCATTAGTTTTGGGGGATATTTTACATGAGGTAATGTTTTTGACTTCTCTCACGTCGTTAATATTTACATTACCGGCAATTTGTTCACATTATTATATTTATGAGTACATGTGCTTTAGATAATGTCATATAAAGCTTGTCGAAGACTCAACCGTTTTCTGTCATAACTAGCACAAAATTTCGCAATTTCAAAAACGTTCAATCGCCATTTTCTCAAAAACGTCTACAAATTTTTCATTCAAACTTTTCAAAAGGATACTGGTAATTGCACTCTTTAATGTGAAGTAAAATTCATTTCAGGGTATTTTTTGTTGTTGTTTTGTTTTGTTTTCAAAAAATTACACATAATTGTTTGAAATATTTCCAACGCCGGCAGTATGCACATTTCCAGCAATTTGTAAACATTATTGTATTTGAGGGCTAAATAGCTTTAAATGGCTTCAAATAAATTTTTTCGAAAACTCAAAAATTTTCTGTGAAAAAGGGATTCAAATTTCGAATTTTCTGCAGCGGTTCAGCATCATTTTCTTAAATACACATTTTTCAAATAAAATTGCCAGTTAGGACGAGGTTTTACTGTTTTATAATAATTTTAAAATAATACGGCAGCAGGCAAGAGTATGTGGCAAGTGTGAATACCTAGCCGAGACTAAAGGCAATAGAAAACTAATACGGAAAAGTACATGCCATTTTATAGCATCACTAGTTTTAATTGTTTGTCTCCTGAATAAATTACCACATCCTTGACATAATGCTTCATAGGTTGCCAGTATCCTAATGCAAAGTGGTTTCTGATTAATTTCCACCGATTTTATTTTATTGCAATTAACACTTTCATCTTCGTAAAAGTAGTTTAATAGTGTTTAAAAAATCGTTTGCAGATTACCGTGGATGGAATATTCATTACAACAGGTGAAACATTATTTGTCACATTTCAGGGCACGGAATGTGAATATCACTCATGAACATTATTATTTTGTGAGTTTCGTTTGGAAATTATCTTAATCGGCTTTTCCGGTTTTGAAACAAAATCACTATTCTTCTCTTAAGACCCCCACAACAACACCAATAATAATAATAATAATAATAATAATAATAATAATAATAATAATAATAATAATAAATTGAACTACAAGTTTCCAATTTTATTCTGACAGTGCGCTTAGTAACCAATGTGTGAGCACGACAGAAGTGCATTCAAGTTCATTTAGTGTTTGCGTAGTGCAAATAGGTGCAAATTTTCAGGAGACAAACACGTGTGTATTCGCAGTTTGTTTCGAACACATCAACGGAATATTCCTACCTAGTAACCCATACGGGCGTGAACAACGACTCGCTCTTCTTGATGGTCTGACGAACCAGTTATTGGTATGTTGCACCACGTGACAGGTTTGTTGGCGTGATGACATGTGCAATGTTAGTTTTGGCACACGAAATACAGGAAGCAGCATCTGAAAGCCCTAGTAAAAAAAATTGTCGCGCGATTGTCCGTAGATTTTCCTCGATCTCGTACAGACATGAGGAAGAATGTATATCTACATTTTTCAAGATATATCTGACATTATAATGCGTGCGTACGGTGTATTCAGAAAAGCAAACGAGCTAGTCACCTCCATAAAATTTGCTAATTGCAAAAGAAGTCTACATATAAAAAATTTATATGTATGTATGTATATATGTGTGTGTATGTAGATATAATTGATGGATTGGCGATTCTGGGCGCGTCAACTGCTAAAGTCATTAGTTCCCTAAATGCAATGCTAGTTTTTTTTTGCTCTGGAGATGGCGGTGATCTGCTTCCGCTGGATGGTGAAATCCGGCGCCGATCTACTGTCGACTTGCGAAGTTTTTCCCAACTAGGTATTTCCCCCGCCAGCGGGCACCGTCCCAGCCGGAACAAGCTCTAAGCTCCCGACCGGTGTCCCGTCATGTAGGGTTGTGCAGCTCATGTAAGTGGGTGTAAGTAACGGGTAGGATAGGACAAGGAGTGGGAAGGAAAGATCGAGTG